>OX336374.1:13373296-13645796 GCA_946902895.1 Fragum fragum
TCCAAAGCTTTTTTCGCGAAAATGTGATTGTGTGGGAATATTTAATGTAGGCTTCTGTTCCCATACACTATTCCATGTATCTGTCTTATACATGTTTTGTGGTACATGAATGTATTGATTTTCCCCTGGTGCTCTTCAAGCACACCACCAGACAGTCACATATTGTACCTACCTGAACTAGAGTGTCATCTTTTTTCTAAATTTATTTATTTATTCATTATTTATCCATAATACGATATACAAACACACCTTCACATCTTTATGAACCCAGCATGTATTCGGTTGCCAAATTTATTTACCATATAACTGACTTTTAGTTCAAAAAAGTATACCTGGGTGAGGGTGTTTTTCCCCGCTATCCGGGCACACGACGACCAAGAACACACCTTCACACCCTTTATCGACCCACCAGGTGTTTGTAGAGGCCTCTATACCATACTTCTCCTCTATCGGCTCGCACTGGTAGAACGAAGTCCGCTTTAATAGTTTTAGATCTTTGATAAAATATTCGGGGACCTGACTGGTGTAGTGTTTCCTCTGCAATTTGAAGTTGCCTTTACCAGTCTGGGTGTAAGTTTTACATTTTTCTGAAACAGCAAAAACAAAGGGAGTTTTGTAAGGATCTGATGAAATACAGAATCAAGTTGAATGTAGGATTATAAGACTAATTGACAGTTGCTAGCCACGCCAACTGACCCCAACAGGCAGTTCGACTTAGACATTAACCCATTACAACACAATGAAAATTTATACTAGTCATAAATGATAAAAGTTGAAAAGAACAATTTCAAGTTGATGGTATTTTAAAATCTTTGCATTTTGAGTAAGAAAACATTGTTGAAAATGAAGAAATTGCTTGTAACAAGCAATTTCTTCATTCTCAACAATGTTTCACAAGCACTTATCCTGAGGGGCGTCAAAAAGAGTCACTTTGGGTGAAACAGCGTAATTTTGCAAAATTAACGGTAATTAAAGTGTAATAAAAAGGTTTAATGGTTGGTTGGCGACCTAAACGTCGTAACTACAGCTTGATTTAGCTGTAGTTACGACGTTTAAGTCGCTAAACCAAAAAATTGTCGTAACTACAGCTTAATTGGTCGTGCACCGACTGTATTCAGTCGATACCAGTTTCAAAATACACGAACACAAAAATGAGAGAGTGATACATCAATGATTCTAAAAATGTTGAGTTTAATTTTTAAAGACAGCGTGAAACTGCCCTTCTACCATTCTCGAAATTCCGTCTTTGTGAAGTGTAACAATCAATTGATTTCATCTCAAAATACACCAACATAAATATGAGACAATGATACAAATCCGATAAAAACATTATCAATTCACTGATTTACACATGTCTAGAGAATAGAGACCAGTCTTAATGTCCCATTTTGTCAAAGAATTTCGATTTTCAAATTTCCTTCCTTTTCCAGGCGACTGTTGTATTTACTTGTTCAAAACTTCTTTAAAGTTTGACCACGCGGCTAGACAATCTTTGTAGTCCGTTAGAGTACAGCACCGAGGTTCTTATTGAACGATTTATCGATACGATCACGCACAGAAAATAAAATAGAAAAAAAAAAAAAACATTTACCATATTCTTAAGGAAGAATGCGCATATATTTCTTTGGATTAACAGTGCTTTTCGCCAGATTTTTTAAACATTTTTTGTAACTATCAAATGTTCAGTTTGTTTGTACTTAACGTTTATCATGCTGAGTACTGAAGAGTTTTAAATCAGAGTGTTTTACAGAATTAACCCATTCCAACTCAATCCCTCCTTTTTACGCCCTTCAAGAAAAAAGCTTTGGAAAATATTTTGGAAAATGAAGAAATTGCTTGTATCAAGCAATTTCTTCATTATCCACAGTGTTTTCTATCCAAATGGTGAAAAAATTAAAACTCCATCAACTTGAAATTGTCGTCTGCATCTTCTTTCAATTTGGACCAGTCTAAAATTTTGTCAAGTGGGAATGGGTTAATAGACAAAGAAATATTGACCCTCAATTACAACTTTCAGTGCTTTCGGCCCTTTGAATTTAATGTAGCGCTTAATACCTATTCTAATCAAAATGACAAGAGATAAATCATAAGTATGACAAAAGTTTATCCAATTCCCACACAACAAAATTCTAGACTGGTTCAAATTGAAAGAAGCTGCAGACGACAGTTTCGAGTTGGTGGAATTTTACTTTTTTATTTTTTTTATTTTTTTTTTATTTTTTTATTTTTATTTTTTTTATTTTTTGAGAGAGAAAACATTGTGGATAATGAATTGGACTTTCAACATACTTTCCAGAGGGTACGACGAGGTGGTAGATCTAGACACGGAGTTACCCGCCCCTCCCGGCACAGTGAGACAGAATAGCAGGACGGTGAATGCCGAGTGACATCTCATCCTTGTCGCCTGGAATTACAATGATGATAATAACAAATTTACTGATTACGGTAGAACCTATCCGTATGTCTACGCTTTATATACCGTCGCTGGGCGACCAAGATGTCGTAAATACAGCTTGGATAAAGCCGTACGTATGGCATTTTGGTCGCCCAAAGACAATTGACCGATCGCGTGCCCGCCTACTTACTCCGTTTTCCCCGTCCATTGATTTCGACAGGAAGTTTCGCTTCGATTTTAATCGGCGTCATTTTGCAGAATTTATAGCCAGTAGCCTATAACAATGGATTTCTGGTATATCTCATACCAGTACTACCACAACTTCCTTTCCTAGCCTCCAGCTGCTATTCCACTTAGGTTGACAATTATCCACCAATTGGTGAGAGACAAATAAATGATTTGAATAAGCTATTATTAGTCTCAAATCGAACAAATGAGCTTAACATAAATGTCGAAGCTCAAAGTTCATTTCCGGTTTAAATGGTGATTTGATTGGTCGATCGATTTTGTTTGGGGTTGGGTTTTTTTTTTGGGGGGGGGGTCGACAGAGGCGACCCGTCAATTATTCCCGGGTTAAATATGATCATCTCTTCTTTAACCCATTCCAACACAAGAAAATTTTAGACTGGTCCAAATTGAAAGAAGCTGCAGACGACAATTTCAAGTTGATTGAATTTTAATTTTTTTCGTCTTTTGGGATGGAAAACATTGTGGATAATGAAGAAATTGCTTGTTACAAGCAATTTCTTCATTGTCCACAATGTTTTCCAAAGCTTTTTTCTTGTGGGGCGTAAAAAGGAGGGCTTGAGTTGGAATGGGTTAAAACCATAGCTTTTAGAAAAAGATAAGCTATAACCACCACTTCAGTATAGTTGTGCATTCGATAATAATAAAAAAAACACGAGGAAAATCATGGTTGCAGGATTTGAGATTAAAAATAATTTTTCTATTCCACTTTTTTCCAGAAATGTTTGTATGAGGGTCAGTATTGACCATTCGCTGGCCCCACCCACTTGCTTCGTTCGCCCAGCCCATTGACTCCGAAAGAAAGTCCCGCTTCGATTTAAAACAGCGTTATTTTGAAAAAAATTGTGACAAGTAGCATGTAACAGTTGGTTGGTGACTCAAACGTTTAAGTCGCCAAACTAGAAATAAAGATTAACAAAACTGGCGTCCTATATTGGAGATCAAAACTCCTTTCTGGTCTCATTGAATGATATTGGTCGACTGGTTATTTGATTGACAGTCGCGTTTTGTCAATTGACAGCCAGTTCCTAAGCAATAATTCATTCACACACACAATCCCGCCCTTTACGAGCCTTAAAAGAAAAAACTATGGATATTATTAAGAAAAGCAAATCTCCATTTTCCTCATATTCCACAATTTTTGCCAACCAAAAAGACATAGACCAATTTGCGGTCATCTGCAGCTTCTTCAAATTTGGTTTATTAATTTGATAAGTGCTTTACGCTGTTGTGTGAACAATCTCGCAGTTTCATAATGGAGATGTTCACCTATTTATGTGTTTCATGGATAACACATGCAGTACTAAGATGATGCGATGGATGCCTTGCTCAAAGACATAACCACGTGGCCAGTAGCGCGGCCAGGACTTGTACCCGCAACCCTCAAATTCTTTCAGACGAGTCAGACCCCCTAACCACAGGCTCGTGCTAGCATTTAAAAATATGGGGGTGCGGGGGGGGGGGGGTTTAACTGACTCCCTGACCATGAAATTCCAGGGATCTAAACTGATTTTGAAAGGGGTCTAAACACTAGATAATGGAATCACGGGCAAAACTTTTAAACTAACCCATTCTTGTAGAGATAGCAATTACATGTATCAATTTGTTCGATTTTCAAATTCATCATTCAAAAGTTGAGGGATAAAAACCTATTTTCACCCATCGAAATTTTTCACAAGGGGGTCAAGATGACCCCCTTGTGAGAAATATCTAAGGGTCAAATAGGAAATTTTCAGATTTGTTGGGGTCAAAACCCTGGTTTATACTTCAAACACGAGCCCTACCGTCTGGTTATGCATACAATACTAGTGTAAGTTAAAATTCTAGGTAAAGGCACATACAACATTTTCATACTATCCCAACAAGGTTGTCAATGAGTATCAAATTTTACCAGAGGGGGATTTCTGATTTGTTCAATACTATTTTAACGATATTTTGGTGAAATATACTACTACAAATTTCCGAATGAAATACGTCACTAATTTCCATTTTAATGACCTGTTGATGATTGGAATTTGAGAATGAAGATTACCACTGCTGTGTTGGTTAACCTACGGTCTCTCTTCCCTCCCTTCTGTCTCTTCCTCCTACTTTAATCACAATTAACCAATCACGGCTTTCAATCAAGGGATTAATCGACCAGTCAAATCATTCAATCAGCCTTGAATTGAGCTTTTAACTCCGACATTGGCCCGGCTATTTGTGTGAAACATTTCTGTTGGTTTGGCGACGTTAACGTCGTAACTACAGCTTATTCAGGCTTTAGCTATGATTTTTAGGTCGCAAAACAACCCTTTTACTGTTCAATGCATGCTAATGGGTATAAATTTTGCAAAATGACAACGTTTAAAACCGAAGCGGAACTTCCAGTTGGTAATCAGCGTGCGAGACAAATGAAGTAAGTGGGCGGGGCAAGCGATTGGTCTTGAAGTAACATTTTTAACTATTACTAATGAGACTCAGATCAGACTGTGCATCTTTACGCTCTATAGATAAATATTGACTCAAAGGTTTTGTAGTTGATCAGCGGATATTCTAAATGCCCCGAGTGACTGTCCAGGCTGCTTTATGCCTGTGCTTCACCCAGGTTTGGAAAATGCCATGCAATTCTTTCTTCAAAACGTTCGTTTTGCTGTTTGAATTACATGTATTGCTTAATATCATTATTCAAAGGGATCCACCGAAAAATCGTTGAAAAGCACCTTATACTTAAAATGAACAGCCGCATCCTATTAACCCTTTCCTTTTTGTTGAAATTTTAGACTGGTCCAAATTGAAAGAAGTTGCAGACGAGAATGAACATTAGATAAAATTTCAAATGAAACCATCCTATGTGGTAGAAAATATAGTGGAAAAAGAAGAAATTGCTTGCTACAAGCAATTTCTTCTTTTCCACAATGTTTTCTCAAGTATAAAGTTACAGCAACGTAAAATCCCGTGTTTGTACAGAAAAGTTTCAACACATTCGTTCTTTTTTATCTGCATTTTGCATGATAGATGTAAGTAGATAAAAGTACCTAAGCGTAATATCTAAATTAAATTCATATTTACCTTAATTAAATCAGCCTATCCCATTAAACCACAATGTCACAGTATTCTCTTTTCGATATGATATATCTTGCTTTTCCGTATGATTGAAGTGAAGCCTAGTCTGTCATGACAGTTATATGGCTATAGCCATTTTAGGACGCGTCTGAATTAATGCATGCATTAAGATCTGCGTAATTCGGACACTTTTACCTGCCTTCACCTACCTTTACGTCGCATCCCATTACCCCCTGCTACAAAATTCTGACCAGCAACCAATTTGAAAAGTCGCTAACCCCAGTGTCCTTGATCACTGATTCTAACAGGAACTTCCACTTCCATAATGAACGGCGTTATTTTGGAAAATCTATGGCCAGTAGCATGAAATATATATATATATAGAGAGAGAGAAATAAATGAATGGTTGGTTTGCGACCTAAACGTCGTACCTACAGCTCGAAAAGCTGTTGTTATGACATTTAAGTCGCCACACAAACAAACAAGCTTAACATTAATGTCGGTATATATCGGAGTTGAAAGTTCACTTCCGGGCTAAATCAGTTATTCTATTTGTCGATTGATATTGTTTGATTGACAGTCGTGAGCGATCAATTGCAAATATTCATTTAAGAGATGAAGATAATATTTTTTGTTTTCATGGAGGTATGAACCGAAAAAACTAATCACACTGTATGAATACGCGAAGCGGATTCATACATTGTGTGATTAGGTTTTTCGGTTCATACCTCTATGAAAACAAAAAATATTATCTTCATTTCTTATAATTTAATAGCATCGAGCGAAAAATGCAACAACTTAACAAATTTTGATACTTTTTTGTAGTGAACTATTTTGTGCGGAAGCATTCAAAATGGCTGCGTACTCAAAATTTTGTTCATGGAGGTATGAATTAAATTTTGCGACCAATCAGATCGCTCGTTTTTGATAGACGAAACTAACAATTAAATTATAGGAGGAACAAGAGGATCAATGGTTATCTTTGATAAACTGACTTCCCTGGAAAAAACTTTCCGCTTCGTTTTCTATTCCTTCGTTTTTATTGGAATTAACATTTAGAATAGAACATATACGATTTCATATTGAATGTAATTTAATTCCCTTCGGTCAATGGTAAAAAAGTTATCATTATGTTAAAAGAACGTCAGTAACAACACTACGATTAATAATTGATTCTTTAATTGATCGATTGGATGGTTGATTTATTGATTGAATGGCTCTAATTGATTGGTTGATTGATTTGATTGATTTTATCGAATGATTGATTGATTAATCGATCGATCGATTGGTTGGTCGAACGATTGGTTAATGGACTGATTAATTGGCCGATCGATCAATTGATCGGTCGATCGATTGATTGATTGCGTGAATCAACGTAAAATTAATGATTGATAAATTCTCAGAGACAGAATTTCAGCGATAAAATTGCATGTTGCACTACTCCTTTGCCCCCCCCCCCTCCTTTAATCCCTTTCAAACTATAGCCCCTTTTTATCGTAAAGGGAACCGATTGTGAAATATTTAGAGAGCTTCGAGTCAATTGAGCAATCGTACCTATCCAGCAAAGAATCAATCCACCAATCAAATCATTCATTTAGACAAGAAGTGAACTTTGAACTCCAACATTTGCCTATATTATTGTGAAATATTTTTGCTGGTTTGAAGACTAAAACGTCGTAACTTGACCTTATTCAAGCTTAAGTTACGGCGTTTAGGTCGCCAAGCAACCATTCAAATTTTTATTACCTGTCATTCACTATGTGTATAACTATAACACAGTTGCCAGTGTGGTGATTTTAACCAATTTCCACATAATCCCTCATTTTTCGCCACTCAAGAAAATAGCTTTTGAAACATTGTGGATATAGAGGGAATTGCTTGTTTCAAGCAATTTCTTCATTGTTAGCAATTATTTCTACCCAAAAGACAAAGAATTAGATTATATCAACCTAAAAATGTTCGTCTGCATCTACTTTCATTTTAAACTGGTATAAAATTTGTCATGTGTGAAAGATATAAAAGTTTTTTGTTATCAAACAAGTGACATTTCATCGCCGGTGAAGTAGCGATAGTGACAATGTTTATATAATCTTATAATTGAACGAGAAATGTCTTGGGGGTTAAAAGATCGCCTATATTTAGTTTTAAAGTTTATTTTAACCGCATTAAATGGCTAAATCTATTCATTAAATAAACATTAATTGTAATAACTTCCAAGTTAATTATGCAAAACGAGGTGTCGGCATGAACGTTTCATAAAACAATATCAATACGCTTTTATTGTTTATTATCATTTATTGATGTATAATTCTTTTTACATTACAGTCTCAAGGACTGTCGCATATTCCGAGCTACTAAGATTTAAAAGAATAAAATAGAAATTTCTATCGAAGAATGAATTTCTCTTCTGACTTTTCACAAGAGTTGTGTTTTGTTGTTGTCGTCGTCGTCGTCGTTATTGTTGTTGTTTCAGCTCGTTTTGTGTTAGTTTTTCAACCCTTGTCATGCTGAATTAAAAAAATCCTATACAGAATTGCTCTAAAATCAAAGGACTGACAATACTGTAGGGTCTTAATAATGATCAATATATCTTTTGAAAGTTGATGATTTAAACAACTCTGGCTGAAATGGAACAAGCGGGAGGTGTAGACCAAGATCAGACTGCACTTATGTGCAGGCTGATCATTATCTATACCTCCTGCCAAAATAGGATTATTCCGGTTTCAGCTTGACAAGGGTTAAGTGGGATAAATGAATTCATCGGAAATTGCATAAATGGCAAAATAGGCGTTCATCTAATTGTATGCTTTCGTTGATTTTCAGCACAATATCTAACTCTTTAATATTGTCGTAACTACAGCTTTAATGAATCTGTAAGTATGACGTTTTCTCGATCATCAAATATAAGACCTACGTTGAAGGGCACATAATCAAAGCACAACCCACAAAGACTTTTTCTAATTGACGTTTCGCAGATGTCAATAAAAAAATCGATAGACTAATCAAATAATTCTTTTAGACTGGTAGTGAAATTTGAAATTAAATACTTGCTTCGACATGTATGTGAAGCATTCTGTTGGTTTGGCGACTTAAATGTAGTAACTACAGTTTATTCAAGCTGTAGTTACGTTTTTAAGTCGTCAACCAACTGCTTTGCATTGTTCTGAAACGTTATTGGTCGGAAAGATTGCAAAATATCGCCATTCAATATTTAAATCGGACTTCCTGTAGAAAGCAAGAGGGCGGGGCAAGGTATCCGACAGCTGTTCGTTCATTCTTTGTGTAAATGCAAATTTTAGAAAACCTTGTCGACAGTAGATTATATGTTGTATTTTAGAGACATTCTTTCATCTTTTTAAGTTTTCGGAGAGTTCGAATGGTACAGTCTTTGAGTCAACGATAAGTTCCCTCCAACTAACCCAATAGTATTGACCAATAATGATAATATTAATAATAATAATAACTTTATTATAAGAAGGTAAAACATTAAGACAGCATTTTCAATCGCGACTGTCAATCAAGTAATCATTCGGCCAATGAAATCATACACTTAGAATCGAAGTTCAGCTTGAAATCTGACATTGGTCGCCATTTTTGAGAATCATTTTTGTTGGTTTGGCGACTTAAACGTCGTAACTACAGCTTATTCAACGTTATAGTTACATCGTTTAGGTCGCCAACCGTTGTAATTATTTGTAACATGCTACTGGCCATTATTTTTGCAAAATAACGTTTAAAAATCGAAGCGGAACTTCCTGTTGGAGTCGATGGGCGGGGCCAAATGAGTCAGTGGGCGGGGCCAGCGATTAATCAAATATGTGTACTCTTTAGATTAAGATTTTTAAGCCGCTAAATAAGAATCTTAAGAAATCTTAATGAGGAATTTAAGCGTACTCAGCATTGGCTTAAACGAGTAGCCTTGACGACGTCGAATATTGTCACCCAAAATAACAAAAATCGTTCTTTATGACGTCTCAAAAATCTTACTTAGCGGAATTTTTCATCTCGACAAAAAGAACGCACCTCTGTTCGTGTATTATACATCAATCGTTGAAAAAAAGCCATTTAGTGTTAAAAATCTCATTAGTTTTGAAAGTATTTAGTATTTTCCGAAAAATAATTCTCAAAATAACTACAACAACGCGTATAACTAGTATTATTATTCTTTCTTTTTCAAGTACCAACGTTTCGGCATACGCCTTCTTCAGACTACACAAAAATGAAAACAAATAAACAAACGTGACGTCATTAACGCTACGTTAAAATAGCGGAAAAATAAATTACGCGTGTAGGAACGTGCGATTTCGTAATAAATGGCAATGTTTACAAAAACATTAAAATGCCATAAAACATCGAAACTACAGCCCCCACTCATGCTGGAATTTGGTGATTCAGCAGCAAATAAACGATTTGTGGACCCATATAAAATTTTCTAATATTTATTTCATAACACACTGTGTTAAACAGGTAAGGATGAAATACAAATCATAAATAAGTGCACATATGTGCAACCTAATACTGATCTATATTGCACACAAAACCAAGCAGAATGAGATACATCAGAAATGACTTCATTTTTTACAATTTTTTCACATTGTTTTATCTTTGAGGTAAAAACTTACCTAGATTTCGATTCCCACACAATGACGCTTTTGGGCGGCCCCCGAGAAAAACAATTTGGAAAACATTGCGTGAAACGAAGAAATTGCTTGTGACAACATTTTTTTTATTTTACATAATGTTTTCTACCCAAAAAGGAATTTCATTTAAATTAGAATTGTCATCTGCAACTCCTTTCAATTTGGACCAGTCTGGTAAAGGGTTAGAAGAACAACTAAGACAGGTGTCATCTTCCCTGTAGTACAAAAAATCATAGCTGCCAAGGAAATGTCTCGAATCAAGCCTACAGCGGATGGTAAATAACCAAAAAAATTAAGCTAGTTAGGATTATTGTTCTTGACCGCTGCACTTCCCATCGATAAAATATAACAAGGCTATTATACATTGTACTTTCAAAAAATGTCCGAGACAAAATCTAGGACTAGTGGATAGAGGAACCGTAGGAAGGATGGATGGATGGATGAATGAATGAATGAATGAATGGATGGACGGATGGATGGATGGATGGATGGATGGATGGATGGATGGATGGATGGATGGATGGATGGATGGGGCAGACCCACAGACGGTCCTATCAACCATATTCTACTGTCGAGATTTTTTAGCTGGAGGATAGAGACAGCCTGCGGTGTTGAACAACCAAACAGTAAATTAATGAAAAAAAAAATATATGCTTTTCAAAATCCGCTAACAAGTTTCCGCACAAGGATATAGCAATTCCATTTTGCCGGACAACACCCGGCATTGGAAATGCTTGCATTGGTAAAGATACTCAAAGACCTCAAAGTGAGATAGCAAAATTGCAAAATTTAGACCTGTCCAAATTCAAAGGTTTAGTAGACGAAAATGTAAAGTGAATTTAATTTGAAAAATAACCGTTCAGTCGGGTAGAAAAAATAATAAATTGCTTATGACAAGCAATTTTTTTCTTTTTCTGCAATGTTTTCCAAATCATAAACTTACAAGGACGTAAAAACTAGGGACTGAAAGGGAAAGGGTAAAGTCGGCAAATATTCTCCAGTTGAAGTATAAATGGGCCATTAATTATGAAACACACACCAAAATAAGGGAAAAATGCCCTTTAACCCATAACCACATGATGACGCTTTTTGACACACTAAAGAAATGTGGTCACTGAACTTGAAAACGAGTATTGGCTTAAAATAAGCAATTTTTCGTTTTTCCACAATCTTTCTACCTTATTTGGCACTTATTTTCCAATTTACCAGACCACGTCCCGGCCAATGACCACGGTTGCATTTGCTTCTCCCCTTCCTATTAAGTCATGAACGAGAAGAAACCTTGCCAGCTGAATATATCCTTGTCTCTTACTAATCTAAATTTAGATCTAAATTCGTTAGTAACTTTATAGGCAAATCGGAAAATTACCACAAGTTTTCGTTTTATCAATTTGGCCGCTATCAGACATTTAGTTTCTCACTACTGATAGTCATATCAATGGAACTGTATGCAAGAATGGTCGTGGCACATTCTAGACAGTTACATCGACAAATGCATACTCAATGGGTAGACAGCCAGCAGGGTCAGTCAGACAGAGCCAATTGCAATTAACGTAGTGAGTTTCATGATTTCTATTTAGTGAACTCCATCTTACTATCATGCTATTGCTATTGCAAAAATACTTACTTGGCCTTACTTGTTGTTGAGATCCATATTAGGTTGTAGCCGCTGTGATCCGTCTTGATTTTTTGTTCTGTCTATTCTGTTACCCGCTTCCGGCTCATATACATATGAGGCAGAAACTTTTGCATTTTTCAAACTTGAGTTTAAAATATTTTTAAAAGCATTTACACTTGGCGCATTTACAACTTTATTTGGGAGCCGGAATTCCAATGATCTACTACTCTTTGACTGAAGCTGGATTTTATTATGTTTGTTCTACCATGAGTTTTAAAAAGTTTGAGATTACCTTCCTCTTATGGTGTCCTTATTGAAAGTGAAAATTTTTTACTTTTCAATTTTGTTGATATCATGAATGAATCTATACATCTGGATCATGTCGTTCCTCTGTCATCTGTATTGTATCGAAGAGAATCCTAATTCTTGCAGTCTAATATGATATGGTAAAGTTCTGACACTAGGTAATAGTTTTGTAGCTCTTCTTTGGGATGTTTTCAATTCAGTGGCACAAGTTACTTGATCTTTTTTATTTATGATTGATTACACCTGACTTCCATACTCGAGATGTGGTCTCATATTCTAATCTATATATTTGAAAGATCTTCTTATTACTCCAAGTATGTTGGTAGCCCTGTCAGTCTGGATATTTATATGTTCTTGAAATTTTAGATTCTTGTCAGTACATTCAGTAATGCCAAGATCTTTTTCACTGTCTCATTTTATTATTTCTATTTGTTTTAAATTGTAACTATGTATTAGTTATTATTATTGTTGTTACTCAAGTTATTATTAATATTATGAATGTATAATCATTATCGTCATCATCATCATTTTCAGGTCGCTGTCATTGTCAGAGTTTTTATAATTGTCAGAAAATCTAGACTATATCGTGCAATGTAAAAGCTTCCAGTCTACTACGTGTATGGCGGTTTGACCGGCTCAAATGAATGACACTTTAAAACCATGTTTAAATCAAAAAGAGATGTTGACAGACATGTCAGTCATGTTTTGAACAGAATAAGAAATGTTAAAGAGGTAATGATCAGGATCATCTGTGATATTATCGAATGATCCCAACTGCGTAATTTGTAGTTTTCGAAAACGAAACTATCATGGCAGATTGGCCAATGCCACTGGGAGAAAAAGTTCCAAATGTTTTGTTACTGTAATCTTACCATTTATATTAGATCATTTATATCCAAAGTTACTGAATTAGTTATTTTGTTCAAAGGATGGGGTTTGTGACACCACTTTCCTCTTGCATTGCTACTCGGCCTTTTGTCAAAACGACCCATTTTTTTTAATTAACCAAGTTACATTTTTAACAGCTTTTTTTTTAACTAGTATCCACAAGTCAAGAGTCATTGACCCTTTGGCCAAAATTTTCAAAAGTAATATTTAAGTTCCAAGAGTCAAATGTGATACCCCCCCCGATTCTAATATAGAAAAATATATTAGAAGATGAAAAAAAATCTTAAATGTTTAGGATTTTTAAGCAATGGTGCCTCAGAATAAAGTCTGTCTCAGATTGGAACATTTATGCAATCTGAATGTATTTTATTTACATTTACCTTTAGATTTGTGCATTGTTCAGAATTAATCTCCTAATTTTAGTTGTCTATAAATTTATAAACCCACCTGGAACAAATGTCTAGTAAGTGCTATTGTTGATAGTCCTTCATCTAGAACCAACACCTATAACCTTGAGGCCCAGTGACCTTGACCCCTTTAAAAGAAACTTTAACCAAATACTTTTATCCCAAAATGTTAACCTTACTTATATTTTCTGAATGCTTATACCTAGGAGCATCATACTTCATAAATAATTTCACTCAGTAATAAGCATTCACCTGTGACAAAGATTCTTGACCATTTACCTTGACCTTTCACTTACTTTAAAAACCTTATCCTAAAACTTTAACCTTGCTTATATTTCAGGGTTCGCACAGGCTTGAAAAGTACTTGAAAATGAAGGGCTGTCTTGAAAAGCCCTTGAAAACTAAATTTGCCTTGAAAAGCACTTGAAAATTAGCCATTGGCCTTGAAAAGCACTTGAATTCCACCTATTCGGGTATTCCAGACAGTTAGATTCGGTTTCAAAATCAAAAGTGAGCATTTAAGAAGAATTTCGGCACGTCTGAATAAAAAAGAAAAGATCGGCGAATGCGCCATAATGTAGGTACAGGCCGAATGTAAGTGGCGCGAATCGGAATTTGAATTGCTTCCCTTGTGAAATGGTGGCCGCACTACGCAGCGTGTCCGAAAAAGTAAAGATGTACGTGAATCACATAGAATTGACAGAAAACACGAACATCTTTTCCCCCCAATGCGCCCCGGTTCGTACGAAAAATAAAACCCAATTATGAAGAAAGTAACCATCCTAGATCCTTCCTATCCAGGGCTCCGAAAATTGGGAAATTTAAATCGGTCCGGGACAATGCCACCTCCCCCGCCGATTTAATTTTAGTAATGATGTACTTTTTTATGAGCTAGTTATCCAAAGCTCTGTATATCTAACACAGTCATAGCAATTTTCTCTCAACACGAGTCTTTGTTGATGGAAAAACACAGCTGACGTCACAAAAATGTCGGGTCAGTCCATTCTACTCTATGGGATCGCAGGGTCGTGACGTAGATCAAAAAGACCGACGAGACAAACTCGAGTGGGTCGCCCACGTGTTTCACTGTTTTTCCAGAGTAGAATTTGTGGTCATTTATTAATTGTAGTTGATTTGCGATTTATTATTCGGACGTTTTCCACCTATGAAGTAAGATTTCATGATTCATTGTTCTTTAACTTTATTGACAGAACTAGTGATATTATTATGCAGTTGTAACTGATATAGTTGTAGGTACAGAATCCTGGTTAAATAGACATCATGCAGATTGTGAATTCTTTCCAAAATCCCTAGGTTATACACCCTTTAGATTAGACAGGTCAACTAAAGGTGGGGGAGTATTCATCCTGGTTAAAGATACTTTCCTTGCAACAGAGCAGAAACAACTAAAGACTGATTGTGAAATTATTTGGATTAAATTACAGGTCAGAACATGTAAACCTCTTTATATAGCAGCCTACTACAGACCGAAAGAATCCGACATCCACAGCTTTAACGAGTTCAAAAAGTCCTTAGACCTGACAAGAAACCTTAAAGGATCTTTTTGGGTGCTAGGTGATTTTAACTTACCAAAATTCTCATGGAACTGTGATCATATACCAGTATTAAAGTCAGGATGCAGTTATACCAACTTGTATGAAGAATTTAATGACTTACTTTCAGATTTCAACCTCACTCAGATGGTAACAGAAAACACCAGAGGAGAAAATGCACTGGACCTCTTCCTAACATCAAACCACACCTTAATTAAAAATGTAAAATGTCTTCCAGGTATATCGGACCATAATATTGTCTCTATTTTTGCAGATACAAAGCCACAGATGACAAAACAACAACCTAGACAGGTTCATCTGTACAAAAAAGCTGACTGGGGTGCCTTTAAAATCTACATGGAGCAAATTAAAAATGAAATTTTGAAAGATCATCACTCTAATTCTGTTGAAGAAATTTGGTTAAAATTTTCAGATGCAATCTCCACAGGTATCGAGAAGTATGTTCCAACAAAACGACTTGGCCACAAGAGATCCCTTCCATGGATTACACAGCCTATAAAACGCCTTATCAGAAAAAGGGATCAACTCTATTTCAGATTGAAGAAAGAAGGAAACAACAAGATGAAGACTGCTCTCAAGGCTCTAAAAAGAAACATCAAAAATCAAATAAAAGTTTCCTATATTAATTATATTGAATATATTTTAGGCCTAGATGGAACCACTGAAGACAAAGAGAAAGCCACAAGATTTAACAATAAGAAACTTTTCAATCTGATAAAGAATGCCAAGCAAGACGCAACCGGAGTAGCCCCTCTTCTCGATAAAATTTCAGGTTCCATCAAATCGGACAACACAGAAAAGGCGAATATCCTAAATCAACAGTTCCAGTCAGTCTTCACTCCAATGACACCAATTTCTTTGGCTCAGTCCTGCCTTTCATCTATAAGACAAAATGTATTTTCTTCCTCTTTCAGCAAATACCCAGTTATGCCTAACATTACTATTTGCACCAGTGGAGTACAAAAACTTATTTCCAACCTGAAACCAGACAAAGCAGCAGGACCAGACAACATCAAACCTCTTGTACTAAAAAACATATGTTATCAAATTTCCCCGATCTTACAAATTCTCTTTCAGAAATCCCTAGACACAGGCACTCTTCCCCAAGTTTGGACAAAAGCAAACGTGACTCCACTCTTCAAGAAAGGAAACAAAGAAGATCCCGCAAATTACAGACCTATATCTTTAACATGTATACTGTGTAAAGTTCTAGAACATATTGTAGCATCAAATCTAACTGAACATTTTGACAAAAATAATATCCTTTATGACTTGCAGCATGGTTTTAGAGAAAGGCGTTCATGCGAAACCCAGCTACTTCAACTGACCGACCATCTTGCCAGAAACCTGACTGAAGGAAAGCAAACTGATCTAGTTTTGTTAGACTTCAACAAGGCTTTTGACAAAGTTAGCCACTTAAAACTTTTGTATAAATTGCAGGAACATGGTGTTAACAATGCTACCCTTTTGTGGATTAAATCTTTTCTAATAGGCAGAACACAAAAAGTAGTTTTAGAAGGTGGATGCTCATCAGAAGTACCAGTCACGTCTGGAGTACCTCAGGGATCTGTACTTGGCCCTCTTTTGTTTCTTTTGTATATAAATGACCTTCCAAATAACATCACATCCCAAGTTCGTTTGTTTGCAGATGACACTGCCGTTTACTTAGCTATTAACAACAGACAAGACTGTTTGACCCTACAAGAAGATCTAGACAAGTTAATGCAGTGGGAGAAAAAGTGGGAAATGGAGTTTAACCCCAGCAAATGCATTGTCCTAAATATTACTAAAAAGAAGAAAAAGATTTCCTTTGATTACAGGTTACATGGACAAGTACTAGAGACTGTGGACAATGCCAAATACCTAGGAGTTACAATATCTGGAGATCTTTCCTGGAACAAACACATTGACAATATAACATCAAATGCTAATAAAACTTTAGGTTTTCTCCGCAGAAACATCCAGACCAAAAATAAGAAGATCAGAGAAATAGCGTATAAAACTTTAGTGAGACCCCAGGTAGAATACGCATCAACAGTTTGGAGCCCCTACACAAAAACCTATATCAACAAAGTGGAAAAAGTACAACGTAGAGCGGCAAGATGGGTTCAAAATAATTTCTCTTATTATGACAGTGTTACCTGCATGCAGAAGGAGCTTGGCTGGCAAACTCTCCAATACAGACGAGACATCTCCAGAGTCACCATGTTTTATAAAATCGTTAACAATTTTGTTGCAGTGCCAGTACCAGCTTATCTTGAAAGACCAATGAGGACCACCCGACATATGCACACAGCATCTTTCAGACAGATCCACACAAATGCAGCCTACTTTAAATATTCTTTTTTTCCCTACACAGTGATACTATGGAACAGCCTCCCAGAAACAATTGTACAGCAACCTGATATTGCAGCATTCAAAAAGAGTCTTGATTCTTTTCAGATAGTGAGCCGTCCCTGAATGACCAAAATATGTTTTATCAGCTCTTTTAATCTAACACTCACAATACTTTTAAAATTTTGCACCCTAACAAATGTCTAACAGTTTTTATTCCAGCACAGACGCGCACCTGCCAGTAATACCCGAAAGGGGAGTTGGGCAGTATATATAGATAGATAGATAGATAGTTTTCGTTTATATTCAAATTATCTGCATTCTGCGGATTTCCACTTATGGTTTGAATTATATCAGCTACGTTTCTTATCGTGAATGAAAACTATAATCTATTAATGACGTGACTTATTTTTTTACAAATTTCAAATCCGGTCTAACATGCTCACTTGTGACAAATAATTTCATAAAAGCGCTGTGCTGAGCTATTCCGACTTTATACGAACGGCAACTGAAGTCTGTTCATGTCTCGACCTATATACGCATCCCATATTATAGTAAAAGAAATTTGTTTCACGAGTAACGGCAATTTAAATTGGCGCAGTATTAGATGCCCATTTTGATAAGACTTGGAACGTGTGTAAGTCAAGCCGATCCTCCATTACAAATAGTTTACAAAACTCGATACCCGAAGTTGGGTCAAGTTCAAACTATTGCTAACTACGTATTAGGGTCTAGTGCGGATTGGCACTTGATTGGCCGGCGGGTAAACTAATTATCGATCTTTGGCACTTTTGTATTACTCAATGATAAGTCCTTGAAAATGGTAAGATTTGTCCTTGAAAAGTCCTTGAATTTTACTTGGCCTTGTCTGTATGAACCCTGTATTTCCTAAATGTTTATACCTACTACCATCATAAATGGGGGGCATATTATTTTACCATTATCCGTCTGTCTGAAAGCATTTCACTTAACATAAAAACTCAACATTTTGCTCTTATTCAAAAACCTTTCAAGACACATGGCTCATACTTGGAACAAAGGCCTCTTGCGTGGATGAGCATCAGTTGGTTGCAAGTTCCTAAAACTTTGAATAGATTTTGAAATTGATGTGCAATTTGAAACAATTTTTCAGATTGTTCTAAGGTCAAGATCACAGGTTTATGTAATAAGTTAAGATTTAGTATTGTCTGGAATAGGGCTAGCATATAACTGCATCTTCGTTCTTGCCCTTTTCCTCATTTATTTCATACTTATCGTGACAGGGCTATATTCCATTTTTGACGGCTCTTTGTTTTTAACAATTTTTTGTCTTCTCTAAAAGGGTTTGATATATTCAAAATCAAAAGAAATACATGATGCCGTATATCCTAATTGTCTTTTAACTTTTCATGCGGTTAACCCTTTTTGTTGTAAATGGTATCGTACCAGTGACAAACTATCTTTTCGCTGAAAAGGAGCCTTAAGGGTTCAAGAGGGTGTTTAGAATCTGATCATCTAAAAAAATGTCCGCCGGACTATTCTAAAATTTTGCTGTGTGGTTATGGGTTAACTAATTGTTTGTCCTCAGCAACCAACAAACCAATGTCATCTGTAATGTCCCTCAAACTTTCCTAATGGAGTGCTCTTTTCGGTGGGTTTGGATGCTCAGTCTTAAAATTTTGTTAATTGTAACAGTGCTCCAGATAAGGTCCGTTTTTCCGTAATTTACAGACGTAGATTTGCTGGTTATGCATATTTTTCAGCGAAGTTACAAGTTACAGACCGATAATCATGTGTACGGGCATTATTAGGTACGAATGCATGAAGAAAAGGGAACTTACTCTTGTAGCATTTCATGTAATCACTCAGCTATTTCCGATGTTGTCGAAAATCCCTGTTATTTTGTTTTTGCATTCGCTGATTACCGATCGATTTACGTCTCTTTCTGTGATATTGGAATGCAGGCTGTGGGAAAATTTTGTCAACAAGGACGGTACCCGGCATTGAATCTCTTTCTAATTTAATGTGAGCGATTTGAAACCAAGCGTTCCGACTGACTTCATCGCAAAATGTCGGGACAGAAAACTTTGACGAGTTTTTTTCAGTCATCTACGGACAAATCCCTCCCAAAGCCAGAAGAAATCATAAGACCAATTATAGAGGAAATTGTTTGCTCCATCGTGGAGAAACATTTTCCAAGGCATGGGAAGTTTAGGGTGTAATACGTATATATTGATTCACCCACAGCAGTTTCGTTCTTGCCGGTTTGAACATCTGTTTGAAATCAGAAATCAGTGATGATTCAGGATAGAATTGGTTTCTTGCTTAATTAAATGGAATTTGTGATACAAAATCGAAATGAAAATAAATTAAAATTTTGTTGCTGAGTAGAATGTAAAATCGATTCCAGATGATTCATAGAAGTTAAGGAAGAGTTCGGGTGTCTACTACGGTAGATACTCGTATTTATATAATTTCATATTTGATACTAAAAGTATGCTGGTACTAATCCTCATATCAAGTACTGATTTAAAATCATTTGGATCAGTACAGTACTGATGCCCCTTGAAATTATCTGGAGCACTGCTGTTAATATGTTAATATATTTTCAGAGAAATTCCAGAGGTTATCAATTTGCAAAACTGTATTTTGATGTATCAGATTATGAATCAGGAAAAAGGTGAGAATTTAAATACATTGACCCTTCACACATAAATAATGACCTGTAATTATATAAGTAAAAGTATTTTCCTACACTTTTTTTTATCAAGGAATGGATTGTCTGGGACAGACTGACAGAGAAAGAGACAATGATTCCAGGCTTGAAATTGAGCAAATGCCAGGGCATGACTTCTCAAATAATTGTTGTTGTTCTCCAAATTAACCCTATTATGTTTTGCAAAATTTTAGACCTATCCAAATTCAAAGGTTTTGATGATGAAAAACTTGAAAGTTGATTTACTTTGAAAAATAACCATTTAGTTAGGTAGAAAATATTGTAGAAAAAGAAGAAATTGCTTACAAGCAATTTCTTCTTTTTCTGTAATGTTTTCTCAAAATCACAGGTGTGTACATATCATGGATTGAACATAAAAGGGTTTAAATATTGATAAGCCTAGTATGTATGAGTTTTAACCCATTACCAGACAGCAAAAATCTAGACTGGTCCAAATTAAAAAGCAGTTGCAGATGACGATTCAACATTTATGAAATTTTAGATTTTTTTTAACTTTCTGGGTCGAAACCAATGTGGAAAATGAAGAAATTGCTTGTCACAAGCAATTTCTTCATTTTCCACAATGGTTTCCCAATTATTTTTCTTGAGGGGCGTCCAGAAGTGTCACTGTGTGGGAATGGGTTAACAATCTGATTTGAGTCTTCACAATATTGACTAAACCTATTTCCAATTTTTTATCTCATCCTTCATCCATCAATATCTTGTGTGCACTCTAAAGGATACATTTTTGCTCAAATGTCTTGATTTTCTGTCAGCGTGGTTAGCTCCATTAAATCTCAATAAGTTAGATATTAGATATTAGATCACATGGGGTCAAAAACTAGGTCACACGGTCAAATCTTAGAACAACCTTGCGTGCACTCTAGAGGCCACATTTTTAGCTCAAATGTCTTGACTTTTGGTCAGAATATATGTCTTCATAAAATCTTGATCAAGTTAAATATTGGGTCATATGGGTCAAAACTAGGTCATTAGGTCAGGCAAAGTTGCAGGAATTTTGAAAATCCAATGCGGATTATTACTATCCTTGATCCTTTAGAACGTTTAAGCTAGGGTTCAGGCATCTGCTAGTAAATTCTTCCTGCAAAATAAGGAACAACTACTTGTTACATGTATAAGCAATTTCTGCTTGATTGTCTTCATATTGGGTCAATATGTCTCCATATCTTGGTCAGGTGCCTAATAATTCGGAAACTTAGTAAGAAAATGTTTTTACGGCTCTTTGGCGGATAGCACTTGTATATGGACAAGCGCTGTTGGGGGGTATTAGTCCACTTTGCGACAATGTCTAGTTGTTAAACCTTTCACCACACAATCCCCCCTTTTTTTAGGCAAGGAAACATTGAGAAAAAAAGAATTGCATATTACAAGCATTTTCTCATTGTATCATAATTTCTACCATATATGACACATTCATTTTAAACATTATTTGAAATGTCATCTGCAACCTCTTTTGTTTTGGACCAGACTTAAATTTTGTTGCTTTGTAATGGGTTAATCTAAATTTTGTTGATTTGTAATTGGTGAAGGTAGCTGGTGGCTCACTCTCTGTCTGCATTTGTTCATTGTTCCTACTCAATAACTTGTTTTAAATGTTGGGGTGTGACTCCAATGTTTTCTAAGTTAATCCTTGTCATGCTGAACCCAGAATATTCCTGTTTTGGCATATGTTCCTTCATTGATAGGTATCAGTTGGTTGTAAGGTCAAGGTCATCAGTCAAGGGTATCTGTCAAGGTCAACTTAATGTAAGCATTTTAATGTTATTCTGACACCGTTGAAGATACCTTGCTCATGTACAGGACATAGGTTCCTTGCAAATGATTGGCATCATTGGTTGTAAGGTTTAGCTCAAGGTCACATTTCCAAAAAAAAAAAGGCTGTTATTGGGGGAATTATGTTTCAAAAACACATACTATTTATTTTGAAAATTATACTTACACATGTTTAGCCTTGTGATTTTCATTCCTCATATAACTTTTTTTTTTCAGACACTTACAAGATTTTCTTAGTGTGCGAGAAACAGTTCCACAAGCTCACAAGTTAATGGGACAAATATGTGAAGCTCTACTGGACAAGAACAAAGCTCTGGAAGCTTATAAAAGGTATGTTACTTTGCTAACTAAAATAAATCTGACCAAGTCTCATAGTTCTATGTTAAAGTCTTCATCTTTCACCCAAATTTACCCCCCTTTCTCAAATGTTAGTCATGCTGTAGTTAGGACGTTTAGGTTGCTAACGATATGTATTTCAGTTGAAGCCATATGTTACTGGCTATGAATTTTGCAAATTAACATTATTCAACCCATTACCACTCGATGACGCTTTTTGACGCCTCTGTAAAAGAACAGAATGTAGAATGGAATATTTGATCAATTGATTGATCAATTATGAATGCAATTTAAGTTGTTTTCTTCAACTGCTTTAACCCATTCCAACACAGCAAAATTTAAGACTGGTCTAAATTGCAAGAAGCTGCAGACGACAATTTCAAGTTGGTGTAATTTTAATTTTATTTGTCTTTTGGGATAGAAAACAATGTGGATAATGAAGAAATTGCTTGTTACCAGCAATTTCTTCATTTTCCACAATGTTTTCTTAAGCTTTTTTCTTGGGGGTGTAAAAAGGAGGGCTTATGTTGGAATGGGTTAAAAAAATCTTGAATTTTCAACTGATAATGGGTTAAAATAACACAAAGATTAATCCCGGTGATGTTATATGATGCCTCTCAATAAAACACAAATGGGGAAAACAAAAATTGAAGAAATTATTTGTAATAAGCAATTTCCTTTTTTCCACAATGTTTTCAAACCGAGAAAGCTGAAAATATCTAAAATTTCATAAACTTTAGGCTGTCGTCTGCAACTTCTTTAAATTTGGACCTGTCTAAAATTTTGTGTGGGAATGGGTTAAAGAAAATAAAAGATAATTAGTCAGATTGTACTTAGATGCTTTTCAATTTTTTGTGTGTGTATGAAAATCGTCGCTACCGTAGCACATGCCCATATGAGCGACGCCCCCAGAAGACCGTTAGTTGTTTTGGGGATAGTGCAAGGATACAGGACAAACTGCTTAGAGCTCAGCCTGGTTAACATGCTCGATGGACAACACCATCACACAGGGCTTTGGTTTTATGTCTCATCCAAAAGACAATTAGTTTGGTAGTTGATATGGTCAGCCCAAGGCTCAAACCTGTGATCTTGAGGTTTGAAGTCAAGTGCTCTACCAACTGAGCTAATGAGGCTGACAATTTTTTGTTATACTTGTAAAGTGTTTTATACTTTGATTAAAAAATATGCATTTAACAGGCTATTTCATGGCTGTAATATTTTAATGCATTAACATACTACAAAACTTTAGAAAGAGGTTGAAAGAGGTTGCAGAAGACAAACTCTTTACAAGACAACAAAATTTAAGACTGTTGTTGAAATTGAATTTTTTGGTATTTTAGGGAAAAAACACTTTGAGAAAATATTGTTGTTAATGAAGAAAAAGTAGCATTTTTAGCTCGGCTGTTTTCGGAGAAAGCCAGAGGTATTGCTAGAGCCTTGGTGTCGTCATGCGAAAAATTTGACATTTTGTGATATCTCTGGTTCTACGAAAGGCATTCCCCTACGGCGGCACTCATCCTCTCCGACTATTTGTCTACCACCAATGGGTCAATAATCGTTGACCTACGTGGGATAGCAGCTGGAGGCTAGGAAGGGATGTGATGGCGGTACTGGTGTGAGAAATACCAGGAATCCATTGTTAGGTGCTTCAGCCGCCACGATATAACTGAAAGATTGTTGAAAGCGGCGTAAAACCCCATTCAAACAAACAAACAAACAAACAAATGAAAGGCATTCACTTTATAAATGACACACTTGTTCACTATCAAAAGAGCAACCTATACTATCAATGGGGATAACTCTAGATGCATTTTGCCCACTATCCAGCACCCAGCAGCCTATTATACCGTGCTCTTGTTAGCTCACCTGAGCACAAAGTGCGAGGTGAGCTATTGTGATAGGTCTGTCCGTCTGTCCTTTCACAATTTCTTAAAAAATCTTCTCCTCCTAAACCAGTAGGCCAATCAAGCTGAAACTTTGCAGGGATGTTCTAGTTGCCGGGGCATTTGAAAATGGGAATCTTTAGTAATTCTTTAGATATCTTTAAAAATCTTCTTCTCCTCCTAAACCAGTAGGCCAATCAAGCTGAAACTTTGCAGGGATGTTCATTGGGTGAAGCTCTTCAAAAGTTGTTAAAAGGATTTAATTTCGTCAAAAACTCTGGTTGCCGCGGCATATTAACATGGGAATCTTTAGTAATTCTTTAAATATCTTTAAAAATCTTCTCCTCCTAAACCAGTAGGCCAATCAAACTGAAACTTTGCAGGGATGTTCCTTGGATGAAGCTCTTCAAAAGTTATTAAAAGAATTATTTTCGTCAAAAACTCTGGTTGCTGCGGCATATTAAAATGGGAATCTTTAGTAATTCTTTAAATATCTTTAAAATCTTCTCCTCCTAAACCAGTAGGTCAATCAAGCTGAAACTTTGCAGGGATGTTCTTTGGGTGAAGCTCTTCAAAAGTTGTTAAAAGAATTAATTTCGTCAAAAACTCTGGTTGCTGCGGCATATTAACATGGGAATCTTTAGTAATTCTTTTAATATCTATAAAAATCTTCTCCTCCTAAACCAGTAGGCCAATCAAACTGAAACTTTGCCTGGATGTTCCTTGGATGAAGCTCTTCAAAAGTTGTTAAAGGAATTAATTCCGTCAAAAACTCTGGTTGCCGGGGCATATGAAAATTGGAAATTTTAGTAAATCTTTGAAGTTGTTTTTAGCTCACCTGAGCACAACTTGCTCAAGGTGAGCTTTAAATATCACCTTTTGTCCGTCGTGCGGCGTTCGTCGTGCGTCTGAAGGCGTCAACAATTCTTTAAATATCTTCTCCTCAGTAACCACTTGGCGGAATTCAACCAAACTTGGTAGGAATGTTCCTTGGGTGACCCTTCTAAAGTTGTTCGCGGAATTTTGATTGACCCCCTCATATGAGCGTGGCAGTTTTTTACTTTGAAATCTTTAAACATCTTCTCCTCAGTAACCATTGGGCCATTTCAACTAAATTTGGAATGAATGTTCCTAGGGTGACCCTTTTAAAAGTTGTTCGCGAAATTTTGATTGTCCCCCATTAATGGGGGTGGCAGGGCGTGACAGTTTTTGAATTTGAAATCTTTAAACATCTTCTCCTCAGTAACCATTGGGCCAATTTCAACCAAACTTGGCATGAATGTTCCTTGGGTGAATCTTTTTAAAAGTTGTTCGCAGAATTTTGATTTATGCCCAAATATGGGCGTAGCAGGGCGTGGCATATCTGACTTTGAAATCTTTAAACATCTTCTCCTCAGTAACCATTGGGCCAATTTCAACCAAACTTGGTATGAATGTTCCTTGGGTCACCCTTTTCAAAAGTTGTTCGCAGAATTTTGGTTGACCCACAAATATGGGCGTGGCAGGGCTTGGCAGTTTTTGACTTTGAAATCTTTAAACATCTTCTCCTCAGTAACCATTGGGCCAATTTCAACCAAACTTTGCATGAATGTTCCTTGGGTGACTCTTCTCAAAAGTTGTTAGTGGAATTTTGATTTATGCCCAAATATGGGCGAGGCAGGGCGTGGCAGTTTTTGACTTTGAAATCTTTAAACATCTTCTCCTCAGTAACCATTGGGCCAATTTCATCCAAACTTGGCATGAATGTTCCTTGGGTGACCCTTTTCAAAAGTTGTTCGCAGAATTTTGTCCATGGCATTTTTGACTTAGAGATCTTTAAACATCTTCTCCTCAGTACTTATTGGGCCAATTTCAACCAAATTTGGTATGAATGTTCCTTTGGTGACCCTTTTAAAAGTTGTTTGCCAAATTTTGATTTATGCCCAAATATGGGCGTGGCAGTTTTTGACTTAGAAATCTTTAAACATCTTGTCCTCAGTAACCATTGGGCCAATTTCAACCAAACTTGGCATGTATGTTCCTTGGGTGACCCTTTTCAAATCGTGTTTAGGAAATTTGATTGACGCCCAAATGTGGGCATGGCTATTTCTTTATTTAGAAATCTTTAAATATCTTCTCCTCAGTAAGCATTGGGTCAATTTCAACCAAACTTGGCATGAATGTTCCTTGGGTGAACCTTTTTCAAAAGTTGTTTGTGAAATTTGATTGACGCCCAAATATGCCATTTTGATTTTTGCCCAAATATGGGCGTGGCAGGGCGTGGCAGTTTTTGACTTTGAAACCTTTAATCATCTTCTCCTCAGTAACCATTGGGCCAATTTCAACCAAACTTGGCATGAATGTTTCTTGGGTGACCCTTTTCAAAAGTTGTTCGCAGAATTTTATTTCATGCCCAAATATGGGCGTGGCAGTTTTTGACTTTGAAACTTTTAAACATCTTCTCCTCAGTAACTATTGGGCCAATTTCAACCAAATTTGGTATGAATGTTCCTTGGGTGAGCCTTTTAAAAGTTGTATAAGAAATTTTGATTTATGACCAAATATGGGGATGGCAGTTTTTGACTTGGAAATCTTTAAACATCTTCTCCTCAGTACTTATTGGGCCAATTTCAACCAAATTTGGTATGAATGTTCCTTGGGTGACCCTTTTAAAAGTTGTTTGCCAAATTTTGATTTATGCCCAAATATGGGCGTGGCAGTTTTTGACTTAGAAATCTTTAAACATCTTGTCCTTAGTAACCATTGGGCCAATTTCAACCAAGCTTGGCATGAATGTTCCTTGGGTGACCCTTTTCAAATCGTGTTTAGGAAATTTGATAAACGCCCAAATGTGGGCATGGCTATTTCTTTATTTAGAAATCTTTAAATATCTTCTCCTCAGTAAGCATTGGGTCAATTTCAACCAAACTTGGCATGAATGTTCCTTGGGTGAACCTTTTTCAAAAGTTGTTTGTGAAATTTGATTGACGCCCAAATATGCCATTTTGATTTTTGCCCAAATATGGGCGTGGCAGGGCGTGGCAGTTTTTGACTTTGAAACCTTTAATCATCTTCTCCTCAGTAACCATTGGGCCAATTTCAACCAAACTTGGCATGAATGTTTCTTGGGTGACCCTTTTCAAAAGTTGTTCGCAGAATTTTATTTCATGCCCAAATATGGGCGTGGCAGTTTTTGACTTTGAAACTTTTAAACATCTTCGCCTCAGTAACTATTGGGCCAATTTCAACCAAATTTGGTATGAATGTTCCTTGGGTGAGCCTTTTAAAAGTTGTATAAGAAATTTTGATTTATGACCAAATATGGGGATGGCAGTTTTTGACTTAGAAATCTTTAAACATCTTCTCCTCAGTACTTATTGGGCCAATTTCAACCAAATTTGGTATGAATGTTCCTTTGGTGACCCTTTTAAAAGTTGTTTGCCAAATTTTGATTTATGCCCAAATATGGGCGTGGCAGTTTTTGACTTAGAAATCTTTAAACATCTTGTCCTCAGTAACCATTGGGCCAATTTCAACCAAGCTTGGCATGAATGTTCCTTGGGTGACCCTTTTCAAATCGTGTTTAGGAAATTTGATTGACGCCCAAATGTGGGCATGGCTATTTCTTTATTTAGAAATCTTTAAATATCTTCTCCTCAGTAAGCATTGGGTCAATTTCAACCAAACTTGGCATGAATGTTCCTTGGGTGACCCTTTTCAAAAGTTGTTTGTGAAATTTGATTGACGCCCAAATATGCCATTTTGATTTATGCCCAAATATGGGCGTGGCAGGGCGTGGCAGTTTTTGACTTTGAAACCTTTAATCATCTTCTCCTCAGTAACCATTGGGCCAATTTCAACCAAACTTGGCATGAATGTTTCTTTGGTGACCCTTTTCAAAAGTTGTTCGCAGAATTTTATTTCATGCCCAAATATGGGCGTGGCAGTTTTTAACTTTGAAACTTTTAAACATCTTCTCCTCAGTAACTATTGGGCCAATTTCAACCAAATTTGGTATGAATGTTCCTTGGGTGAGCCTTTTAAAAGTTGTATAAGAAATTTTGATTTATGACCAAATATGGGGATGGCAGTTTTTGACTTAGAATTCTTTAAACATCTTCTCCTCAGTACTTATTGGGCCAATTTCAACCATATTTGGTATGAATGTTCCTTGGGTGACCCTTTTAAAAGTTGTTTGCCAAATTTTGATTTATGCCCAAATATGGGCGTGGCATTTTTTGACTTAGAAATCTTTAAACATCTTGTCCTCAGTAACCATTGGGCCAATTTCAACCAAACTTGGCATGAATGTTCCTTGGGTGACCCTTTTCAAATCATGTTTAGGAAATTTGATTGACACCCAAATATGGGCGTGGCTGTTTCTTTATTTAGAAATCTTTAAATATCTTCTCCTCAGTAAGCATCGGGCCAATTTCAACCAAACTTGGCATGAATGTTCCTTGGATGAACCTTTTTCAAAAGTTGTTAGTGAAATTTGATTGACGCCCAAATATGGGCGTGGCAGGGTGGGGCCGTTTTTTATTAAGAAATCTTAAAATATCTTCTCCTCAGTAATCATTGGGCCAATTTCAACAAAACTTGGCATGAATGTTCCTTTGATGACCTTATTCAAAAGGTGTTTGTAGAATTTTGATTTACGCCCAAACATGGGAGTGGCAGGGCGGGGCAGTTTTTTTTACTTTGAACATCTCCTCAGTAACCATTTGGCCAATTTCAACTAAACTTAAATGGATATTCCTTTTCAAAAGTGTTGGCAAAATTTCGAATCATCTTACATTAGTCAGGTGAGCAATTTTAGGGTCATTCTGGCCCTCTTGTTTTCATAGACTACAAGGCCAAAGGCCTTTATATTTTGTAAAGAGCTTAATCATATGGTTCTCTATCAAGTTTTTAAATATTTAATCTCTGGGGTCAAAAATGGCCCCGCCCCTGAGGTCCGAAGTTTGGAAAAATTCTTAATAAGAGCAATTTCAAAATGCTTCTCCTCTTAAACTATAAGGTCTAGGATATTCATATTTGGTATGTAGCAAAACTAGATGGTTTTGTACTATATCACAAAAAAAGTTTTCATCCAAGGGTCAAAAACGGCCCTGACTAGAGGTCCAAAAATTTGGAAAAACGCAAAATTTGAGTATGTTGAAAAAAAATCTTCATTTTAAGGCGGAGGGCATTTATATTTTGAGTGTAGCATAGCCTGACTGTTATCTATCAATTTTGATTAAATTATGCCTGTATGTTAAAAAACACCCCTTCCCTTGGTGTTGTTAAAATACACCCCTTCCCTGGGTGTCCAAAGTTCGTAAAAATGCTCAATTAGACCATGTTCAACAGTTTTCTCCTCCTAATCTACAAAGTCTAAGGTATTCATATTTGATTTATAGCATAACCAGATGGTTCTCTACTATGTTAGCTAAAATCTTAGCCCTGGGATAAAACATGGCACTGCCCCAGAGGTCCCAAATTTTGGAACACCCAATTAGAGCAACTTCAAAAGTCTTCTCCTTCTGAAATATAGATGAAGGGCATTCATATTTGGTATGTAGCATGACTAAATAATTTTGTACTATGTTACAGGAAAATATGCTCTTAGGATAAAAAATGTCTCTGCTCCTGGGATTGAAAATTGCATAAATCGCATTGAAAGGATTCTTCTTAAATAGAAATGGAGAAATTGCTTGCTTTCTCACAATGCTTTTTTAAACCTTTTTCCCTGAGGGTGACAAATTCTGGGATAGTTTGGTAATCGATTAAACTATGAAGCCAAAGGCATTCATTTTTATTTTAAAGCATTACTGGATTGTTTTGTACAAAGCCCAAAATCTTAAATTTGTTTTATTTATTTTGCTCAAGTTGTGTCTTTTTTATACAAAAAAGTACTATAATTTGCAGATGCCTCAGGTGAGTGATTTAGGACCATCATGGTCCTCTTGTTTTCATATAACAATATTTTTTATCTTCATTATAAACACATTAATTTTTGTCGAGCCCCCTTGCAGTGAGCAAGACATAGTTGTCACCATGACAAGTCGGTGCATGTGCATTAGTACACTGGTCCATTAGTCTGTCCGTCCTAATTTGTCCGGACAATTACTCCTACATTTATGGATGGATATCATAATAACTTGGCACAATCATTCCCCACCATGAGTAGATGTGCCATTTGAAAGAATTTCTAAGATTGTTCTAATGTCAAGGTCACAGCTCAAGGTCAAACACTAAAATTGTGATTGTCAAGAGCATTTCTCCTACATTTATAGATGGATTTCAAAATGAATTGGTACAATTATTCTCCATCATGAGTAGATGTGCAATTTTAAAGAACTTTTGGGATAGATCTAATGTAAAGGTCACTGCTCAAGGTCAAACTCTAAAATTGTGATTGTCAAGAGCATTTCTCCTATAATTATGGATAGATTTCAAAATAAATTTGCACAATTATTCTACATTATGAGTAGATGTGCCATTTGAAAGAATTTTTCGGATAGCTTCAAGTTCAAGGTCAAAGCTCAAGGTCAAACACTAAAAATGATGGTCAAGGTCAAGTTGATGGTCAAAACTTTGCGGGCTCAACAGCAGTTGTCCTGGGACAACCATCTAGTCCAATGGATAATGAGTTATCTTTCAGATCTGCTTTGTAGCATTCCAAGATTCGCCCTAGATTTCTCCTTGTATTTACTTGTCCCCAGACAAGAAGAAAAGCCCATGTTGGTCAAGTCTGGCATGGGAATTCATTACCCCTGATGAAAATATTGCCTGTTGCAAGCAATTTTCCCTTTGTCCACAATATTTTCCCATGCTTTTTTTTTTATCAGGGTCTTTTAAAAAAAGATTGTGTGGGAATGGAGTTTTTTCTAGGAAGTGAGCATTAGAAAATAAAATTCTATATTTTAATTGCTGAACTTACTGTGAAGGTTTGTAACAGTTTAAATGAAGTCTTTGTTAGTTTGTGTTCCTTTGAAAATGTAAAGGTCTTTTAGAAACCAATCTTAATCAACCACTAACTTTGTATTTACAGATCTCTAGAACTAGACCCAGATCAGACTGACCTAGTGCTGAAAGGTAAGAATTAATGAAGCATGTAAACATTTTGAAATTGTGAATTGAACATGATTGTATTAATATTCGAGTTGACAGATAACTGCTGTAAATGGAGATATAAGTTGACCATAAAAATCATTCAAGTAGACCAGAAGTGAATGTCGAACTGACATGTGAAGCATTTATGTTGGCAAAATGGCTAAAACTTAACTGCAGCTAATTCAAGCTGTAGCTACAATGTTTAACCCTGGCCGGGATAAACCTGGAATATTCCTGTGTTGACTGGAGGTATAGACAAAGATCAGCATGCACAAATGTGCTGTCTGATCTTACTCTACACCACCTGTCTGTACCCTTTAACCCATTCCCACACAGTGATGATTTTAAATGCCCCTAAATATAAACTTTGAAAAAAATTGTGGAAAATGAAGAAATTGCTTGTTGCAAGCAATTTCTTCATTATCCACAATGTTTTCCATCCCAAAAGACAAAGATTTTAAAGATTTCATCAACTTAATTATGTCGTCTTCAACTTTAATTTGCACTGGTCTAAAATTTTGTTGTGTGGTAATGTATTAAGCCAAAGTTGTAAATATGAATAAATAGTAATACTGACCAAAAAATCACCATCAAGGATTTCCTTTTGATTTATGTTCTTGACAAATTATTATGCAATCTAACATTTGATATCTTGTGTAAAATAGATTTTTTGGAGGTTAGTGATCCACCAGTTACATGACAATTGCTGTGATAAAGTCTTGGTAAAATTTAATGGCTGTGCCCCTAGACTTGACCAAGATTGCATTGAAAATGGCAAATCTAATTGTAAAGATACCCTGCTCAATTCAGTATTTCAATTCTAGCATAATGAAAATCTGCATGAAATAAAGCAGCCTACAAATTTTACATTTTACAAGAAGTATCCCACTCATGCTTCAAGACAATGTAACAGGATGTGTTGGACACACAACCTTTCTCATATCTTTATCATAAAAGATTTATAAAAGTGAATAAACATATACATATATACAAGAAAAGATCATTTGTACATCTAACTTACTATTGTTGTGGTTTTCATCCCCTTCAAAATCAGTTTTGACCTCTAGAATTTCATAGGCAAGGAGTTAATAGCTCCTTAGTTTATAAGTCTATTGTAAGCCCTGAAGTGAGAAAGACTTTTGTAATATTCTGTTTTCAGTTTGTGAGCTATACTGTGATCCAGCAGTGCAGGTGAACCCAGATAATGCTAAGGTGAGTAAGGGTTTTAGATTGCTTTCCAGGTCACAAAAGGTCATGGTGACCTATCGCGATAGTGTTTCATCTGCCAATGTGCACTGTGTGTCCTGCCATAGTTCATGTGTTAACTTTTTACATTTTAAATTTCTTCTTAAGAACCCTTGGATAGGTTTCAACCAAACTTGGCAGGAAGCATCCCCATGGGAAGGTACCCCTGATTTTTACAGGTCATAGAGTTATCTCCACTGGGGACCAAATGGGGGCCTAAAAAGGGTACATCTTTAAAAATCTTCTTGTCATGTGAACCGGCTGTTGGATTGGATTCGCATTGATATTTAGATTCGAGTCTTGTACAAGAAAAGAAAAATCTGTCAAGAAATGGCGGTGCTTGGATGTGTACAAAGGTGGGATGCATAAGCTGATATTTGGTATGTGGCATCATCTGGTGGACCCCTATCAATGTTGTATGAATTATGGCCCCAGGGTCAAAATAGCCTGTTGACAGATGTCACAAGTTTTACGTAGGCTTATAAAGTGAAAATTTTAAAAATCTCTTTCTCCCAAACAGGAGGGCCTGAATTTGATATTTGGTATACAGCAACATCTGGTGGGCCTCTAGCGAGATCGTATAGGTTATGGCCCGAGGGTCATAATTAGCCCATCCTGTGAAGTCACAAGTTTTACACAGAGCTTATACAGTGAAAATTTTAAAAATCTTCTGCTGCCAAACAGATGGCCTAGAGCTTTGATATTTGCTATGCTTCATCATCTAGTGGATCTCTATCAAGATTTTATAAATTATGGCCTCACAAGTTTAACATTGGCTTGCATGGTGAAAACTTTTAAAAAATATTCTTCTCAAAAACAAAAAGGCCTAGAGCTTTGATATTTAGTATGTAGCATAATCTGGTGGACTTTTATCTGTTTTGTGCTTGTTGGACTCGGGTGACGGATAAGGCCCTATGAGCCTCTTGTTTTTCATTGAGACCAGATCTGTTATATGGACCTGTCCAAAGAAGAAGAAAAAAAACCACTGAACTTTGGCAATGACAATTTTGTACACCTACTCTAGTTTTTATGTGACATCCACAAATTTTATGCAAGAATGTCATGGAATTGCAGCCTAGGCAGAACACTGCATATAAACCATTATCAGTTGACAACAATTTAGACTTGTCCAAAATCAAAGAAGTTGCAGATGACAATATCAAGTTGATAGAACTAAAATATCTATCTTAGAGGGCAGAAAACATGCGGAAAATGCAGAAATCGCTTGTAAGAAGCAATTTCTACATTTTTCATTGTGTTTTCATGAACCTTTTTTAGGAGGGGCCTACAAGAACGGAGTGGTGTGATATTTGGTTAATCTGCCAAACCGATAGAAATGCTTCTCAAAAAAGTTCAAGGTCACCATTTCCTTTGATTGAATGATTTGATTTGTCAATAGATTTTATTATAGATGGAGACTCTCCGTCAGTTATTTGCCTTAATCGGGTATGAAGGATACAGATTAGTCCACATTTAATCCTTTGCTAGATGACAAAAATTCAGGCTGGTCCTAGTTCAAAGGGCTGCCGTCATAGCGCAGTCGGTAGCGTGCCAGACTCCTAATCTTCAACCATGTGTTGTCATGGGTTGGATCCCCGGCGGCGGCACATATTCTTTCTGACATTTGTCTCTCACCAATAGGTGGATAATCAAAAAACCTTAGTGGGATAGCAGCTGGAGGCTAGGAAAGGATGTAGTGGTGGTACTTGTGTGAGAAATACTGGGAATCTATTATTAGGTGCTCCAGCTGCCGCGATATGACTGAAATACTGTAAAAAGTGGCGTTAAACCCCATTCAATCAATAAAACCTAGTTCAAATTACAATTTTTAGTTTATGAATTCTTTGTCTTTTGGGGTAGAAAACATTGAGGAAAATGAAGAAATTGCTTGAAACAGGGAATTTCTCTATTTTTTACAATTTTTTCCAAAGCCTTTTCCTCAGCAATGGGTTAAAGATGTTGCATATGATGATTTATGATTGTTGAAAATTTGGGAATCTTTATTTTATGGGGTAAAAAACATTGGAAGAAATTTTGGAAACTGTTTGTTGCAAGCATTTTCTTTATTTTCAACTGTTTTTCAAAGCATTTTTCTTGTGGGTTGTAAAAATATGTGAAATATTATGGGAATAAATGGCCAATCACCAGGTGACAAAAATTAAGACTTGTCCCAATTAAGAGGCTTGAGAAGCCAAATCAAAATGAGAATTAACTAAAAATTTATGTACTATCATGTTAAAAATATTTTTTTGGAAGAATAGGTTTTCTCTTTCTGAAGTTATTTTTAAAAGTTTTCTTTACACATTGGTTTTGTAAAATATCATATTTCATTTTTAGTTATAATGCTTCTTTCCATTTCAGCTTTGGATAGAAAGGGCAGAGAAACATTTCCCTGGACATTATACAGTTTTCAAATTGAAGGTATGTCCCCTGTAAGGATAGTTCATCTAGGAAAAAGGAACTTCTAAGTTACTCCATGGTCATGTAATTGACCAATCACAGCTGTCAATCAAGGAATATATGGACCAATCAAATTATTCATTCAACCTTGAATTGAGATTTTCAACTCCTACATCGGTCGCCATTTGTGTGAAACATTTTTGTTGTTTGGTGACTTCAACATTGTAACTCGAGCCTCAAGCTGTAGTTATGATGTTTAGGTCGCCAACAAATGATTCTACATTTTTGTTACATGTTACTGACCATAGTTTTTGTAAACTTGTGCTGTTTAAAATCAAAGATGGACTTCCTGTTGGAGTCAATGGGCGTTGCCAAAAGGGTAAGTTGGTTAATTTTAAAAACTGTAGAAGAAATTTAAATTATCTGACTGTCACAAAGGCTACTTTCATGCTTAGTTTGTGTCTATGTTAGTCCTTCTATGTGAATAATTGCAAGTTTATTTATCCATTACTAGATTCTTGTCAATTCCTCTTGAGTAAGCAAGGCACAGTTTCAGGTTGTTGATAGGACAACTTGGTGTATGTGTGTTTGTGTGTCAGCCTGTCTGAATTTGTCATAGCTACGAAGCCTATATTTATGGATTAAAGCTAAAATTAACCCCTTCCTGTTCAAACTCGGGATTTAATGTCACTGGGATTTTATACTTGAGAAAACATTGTAGAAAAAGAAGAAAATGCTCATAACAAGCAATTTCTTCTTTTCCACAGTATTTTCTACCAAACTGAAGGGTCAATTCCACTTTTACTTTTCTCCTGCAAAACCTTGATTTTTGACAAATCTAAAATATTGTAAAACAGGGTTAAACATTTCAATTGCAGGAGAAGATAGTAGATAGGGACAATGATGGAGACAACACAGAATTAGAGAATCTCATCTCTACAGAACTGGTAGGTCCTGTATAGCAAGTCATTCCTCTTTAACCCATTCCCATAGGCATTTTGACATCTAAAATATGAAGAAAGATTTGGAAAACATTGTTGAAAATGAAGAAGCTGCTTTTAACAAGCAATTTCTTCATTTTCTACAATAATTTTCTACCCCCAAAGTCAAAGAAAAAATAATATAAACTTTAATTTGCCGTCTGCAACTCCTTTCAATGTAGACCAGTCTAAGATTTTTCTGTGTGGTAATTGGCTAATAAATGTATCTTAAGATCTTTAGGCATACCTTTATGGTGCTCTGTAAAACAAATAGCTGAAAAATAGATTAGATCAAGCAAAGGTCAACCTAATGTTGTGTTCCCAAAACAGTTATGTGGTAAGGTAGAATTGACTTTCCAGATTTAGAAATTCATCAAAGTGCAGGGGTGTAGAACTCCCATGCCTGGACAGGTCATGTGTTTTTGTCCATTGACATCTTTATTTTTTATTTGAATTTCTAGACAGCTAATTGATAGTAACTTAAAGAGCATCATATACTAAAGAAACATATAAATTAATGAAAGTCAGACTTGCATTTGATATGCAATTATATTTCAAATGATTATGCACATATTTTCATGTGCAATACCTTTGAAATTTGGTGCATTTAGATATGTCACCCCATTTGTTGTTAAATTTGAATGATTACTACATTTGGAGATTATTTGTCTGTTTAATACAGAAAGAAAAACAACAACAACAACAAAAAACCACCTGGGAATCATTGTGGAAAATGAAGGAATTTTTCCTCCCAAAAATACAAAGATTGTTAATGTTCTATGAACTAAAATTTACTGTCTCTAATTTCTTTGAATTTAGATCACTCTAAAATTTAACTTGAAACAGATAAGATGATTTTGTACAAATTTCAGTTGAAGAATCCTGGAGACGTCAAGCTACATGTCAGATTGCTTAGACTTTTCCTACAGACTAGAGAAGTAGATAGGGCCTATGATCATGCAGTCCAAACTGAGAAAAAACTGACCTTTATAAACTGTCTGGATTGGTATGAATGTCTCACAGATATCTATCAGGTACTTATCATATGTTTTATTTACTCCCTTTGAAAGATCTCGGTATATTGTCTCTTAGAATTTTTCTGTGTTTCTGCTCAAAACCTGTCTGAATATTCTCCTATTACTTCAGACCTATTTAAGGTACAATGTTCAATTAAGAAATGAATAGAATATTTTTTGTTTTCATGTAGGTATGAACCAAAAATATTCTCTTCATTTCTTATAAATTTAATAGAATTGAGCGAAAAAAAGCAAAAATTTACAAATTTTGATACTTTTTTGTATGGAACTATTTTGTGCAGAAGCATAGAAAATGGCTGTGTGCTCAAAATTTTGTTCATGGAGGTATGAATTAATGTTTTTTTACCAATCAGAACGCTTGTTTTTGATAGACAAAACTAGAAATTAAATTATATTTGAAATAAATGAATGGATCTTGCATAGAAACACATCTGCCATTTAAATTTTTTATTGATTGAGTAAAGTTGGGATATTTTTCAAGGGTCATACTTCCAAAAATATTGCTGTCACTTTGGTATTCATTTTTCACAAATATGTCTTGTATTTTTAGCTCACCTGAGCACAAAGTGCTCTCGGTGAGCTATTGTGATTGGTCACCGTCTGTCGTCTCCGTTCACATTTACAAAAAAAACTAATCATGGAATTTCAACCAAACTTCACAGAAACGATCCTTAGGTCATGCTCTTTCGAAAATTCAAAGAATCAAAATCCATGAAGATGTTTGGTTGCTATTGCAACCGAGTGAAAAATCTTAAAAAAATCTTTTCACAAACCATATAGCCTAGAGCTTTGACATTTTGTAGAAGTCATCATCTATTGACCCTCTATCAAAATACTTCAAAGAATTACAGTATCTTGAAAATAAGCCCTTTTCTGTGTCATCCCTGATTTTAGATAGAAATTAAGAAGGATATCTTTGTAAATCCTCTTCTCCCAAACCATAATGCCTAGAGCTTTTTATATTTGGTAAAAATTAACATCTATTGACCCTGTACGCAAAATACTTCGAAGAATCACCATACTCTGAAAATTAGCCCTTTTCTGTGTGATTCCTGATTTTACATGGGAAAAAAAGGAGGGAATCTTTGAAAGTCTTCCTCTCTCAAACTGTAAGGTCTAGTGCTTTGATATTTGATAAAAATTGTCATCTATTGTCCCTCTACCAAAATTCTTCAAAGAATGGCCATACTTTGAAAATTAGCCCTTTTCTGTGTGATCCCTGATTTTACGAATAAAGAAGGAAATCTATGAAAATCTTCTCCTAAACCATAAGGCCTAGAGCTTTAATATTTGGTGTGTATGAACCTATTGACACTATACCAAAATGCTTCATAGAATTACCATATTCTGAAAATAAGCCTTTTTCTGTGTGATCTTGTGCTCCAAAACCATTAGGCCTAGTGCTTTGGTATTTAGTATGTACTGATTCCTATTGACCCTCCACCAAAATACTTTAGATCTCTGGAATTTAGCTCTAAATGGTAGGATCTTCGACATACCTGGGGTTAAAGAAGAACATCTTTAAAAAATCTCCTCCAAAATAAGTAGGTGTAGGGCTTTTATATTTTGTTTATATCATAAAGCCTTGAGACATCATACTCAGGGGAGTGATATAGGTTCATCATGGTCCTCTTGTTTGCTGAAGCAGATTTGTCATTTGTAAATAGGCTTCCTTTATCAGTCATTAGTATTTTTTTTTTATAAAAAATTCCCTAGAATTTCTAACCCATTACCAGATGGCAAAAGTTTAGACTGGTCCAAATTGAAAGGAGTTGCAGACAACAATTCAAAGTTTATGAAATAAAAAGATTTTTTCAACTTTTTGGATAGAAAACATGTAAAATGAAGAAATTTCTTGTTACAAGCAATTTCTGTTTTTCTTCAGGGGGGTTCAAAAGCCTCATTGTGTGGGAATTGGTTAAGAAATGAAGAAAATAATTAACAAATAACTCATTTTGAAAACATCATTACAGGTATATAGAGATCAACATGGATGCAGTGATGATGCTGTATTCTACATTTACAAACTGTCTGCTGTCTGTAACCTGACTTCATTGAGACTACAGAGAGAAGAGAGGGACCTCATCAACGTACTAAAGTCTCTACATCAGTAAGTTATAAGCTTGAAGTCTGCTCTCCCTAGTTTAAGAGTATTTCCTACTTTTCTAAAACCAAATAAAAATCATTAAGCAAGGCTTTGGGGGGGGGGGGGTATTAACCCATTAACAGATAGCAAAATTTTAGACTGGTCCATGTTGAAATGACTTAAAGATGGCAATTTAAAGTTTGTCAAATTCTAGATATTTGCAACTTTCTGGGTTGAAAACATTGCATAAAATGAAATAGCTTGGTTCAAGCAATTTCTTCATTTGCACAATGTTTTCCCTATTTTTTCTTTGACTAAGCTATTGACTGATACAGTATGTCACATGATCATTTTTATGCTCCCCGGCTAATAGCTGCCACTTTGTCTATCTGTCTGTCCTTCCATCTGTCCATCATGTGAATTCTTGGATTTTTAGAAAATTTTCAGGTCGAACATTAAAATAAAATAATCTGTATAGAGAGTGGCGAGCATATATCTGTCCCTTCTGTCTGTCTGAACCATTTTCCCTCTTTATAGGCTCACCTGAGTGTAAACCTAAGTGGGATAGCAGCTGGAGGCTAGGAAAGGATGTAGTGGTAGTACTGGTGTGAGAAATACCAGGAATCCATTGTTAGGCGCTCCAGCCACCGCAATATGACTAAAATACTGTTAAAAGAGGCATAAACCAGTTTTAATCAATCAATCACTCTTGAGCACAAAGTGCTCAAGCGGAGCTTTTAGGACCACTCCATGTGCATTTTCAATATTTTCTTTATACATCTTTCCTCCTATTAGACTTCCAGAAATAATTGAAAATCCTTTAAAAGTCTTCTCATCTTAAATTACTGGGCCAATTTGGACCAAACTTGGCAGAATTTTTTTTGTGTGATCCTTTTCAAAACTTGTTCTTGAAATTTTGAATCACAAACGCCAGGCTTATCAAAGTAAGACAAATCAAGGAACAAATTTTGATTTCCGAAAAATAAGGGTGTGGCAGGGCTGGACTTATTATATCAGACTAAGAGAGATTATAAAATCATACTCATATGAGGGCTTTACTAGGGGAGCATGATCCGTCTGTAACTACCCTTGTTTATCATTTTTTAGATTTGATCAAGACTTACATGAAGCCCTATCTGTCAATAAACAGAGTACAGAATGGGAGAATTTTCTGTCAGAAATGAAAGGCCAATTCTTTTACCTTACTGGTTTACTGATCTTGAAAAGAGGACTGAAGGTATGATATTATTTACAGATAGAGGATTATTAAGCTATTGTAACTACAGTTTGAAATTAATTGGATGGGGGAGAAATCACCAAACGAGGTTCTTACTCTAGCATAATCAATATAGCAATGGGAAAGTAAAAAAAAAATTAAAAAATCGATAAAGCAATGGGAAAGATAAAAAAAAGAATAAAAAAAAAGAATGATGATTAAAAAAACAGAACAGTCTGTGGATGGCACCGAACTCAATGAAAATAGCTTCAATTATCACTATAGCTATTTTGCATTTAGTAACTTAAAGTGGTCCCCAATTTCTCCAATAGCAGAGCATTTGCAGTAAATTCTTTCAGTTTCTGGTTGAAGGTAATCATGTCTAACTTGATATTGAGAAAAAATTCAAATCAATTGTCATTCCACTAAAATTCACACAGACACATACTCCCGTTTTGGCATTGGAGGACGATGCTTGTCTTGTCAATGGACAAGAAGAAAGACAGGGAAATCCAATCTCTCAAGGGCAACTCTTGATTAGTTGGATCCTTGATCAAAAAAGAATCACTCTGACTCTAAATTTCAGAAATTGTGGTTGAAAACTATAAGTGGTTGAAACACGAGAAATCTGAGATTTTGTGTGTCTTGTGGCTAAACCTCGGTTATGGGTAATTCATTTACCGACAGATGCACAAAATACTGTACTTGTACACATTTAGAGTAAAAATACCTCATTCTGTCAACTATGGACAGTGTGCATCAAATGAGTTTGTCAAAATTGCGATAAACTTCAGTCAAAAGAAAATTTACTTTTTAGCTCACCTGAGAACGAAGAGCTATTGTAAACAGTCAAAGCTATTGTGAGCTATTGTGATTGGTTATAGGCCTGCATCTTTCTGTCTATCTGACCATCCCATCACAATTTACCAAAAAAATCATTAAATAAGTATGAATTTTTTTGAGAATTATCTCCTCCTGACCCAGAAGGAGTAGAGTCGTGATATTTTGCATGAAGCGTCAGTACATTGTCCTCTTTCAGAATTTCTAAATTCATGATCCTGGGTTACCCAGGGGCAGAACCCCAGGGGGATGGGGCTCATATACAAATAAAGAAGAATTTCTAAAACGACATCTCCCAAACTGCTGGGCCAATTTCAACCAAAGAATTTAAATCGGTTGAAAACTCTTGTCTGCGACTCCTTTCAATTCAAAATTTTGCCCCCTGGTAATGGATTTAAATGATTCAAAGCCAGCTGTATATATGGGAAATCAAGCTGGTTCTGTGAGCTTTGTAATAATAATCTAATCTTTAGTTTTGTCTTCTAAAAATGGGCGTTCTGATTGGTGAAAAATAACTATTCATACCTCAATGAACAAAATTTTGAGCATGCAGCCATTTTGTATGCTCCCGCACAAAATAGTTCCATGGAAAAGTATAAAAAATTGTCTGTGTTTGCTTTTTTCGTGCAATGCTATTGAATTATAAGAAATGAAGTGAATATTTTTTCTTTTCATATTCATACAGTATGTTCAGGTTTTTAGGTCACCTGACCGAATGGTCATGGTGACCTATTGCAATCATCGTTTGTCCGTCATCGTCCGTCGTGCGTCGTCCGTTAACTTTTAAACAATTTCAGCTTCTTCTCAAGAAATACTGGGAGATTTCAACCAAACTTGGTAGAAAGCATCATTGGGGGATGCCAATTCAAGTTTGTGAAAATAGGGGTTCTGGGGGTCAAAGGGGCCCAAATAGGGGGCAGAAAGGGGTAAATTTTTGTACTTCTTTAAAAATCTTCTTCTAATAAACCGTTAATGCCAGAGCTTAAATATTTTGAGTGCATGACAACTAGGACAGGTATATTATAAATTGTGAAATTCATGCCCTTGGGGTCATGTATGGGGCCACACCCAGAGGTCAAAGTTCATCATGTTAAAAAATTCGCATTCTCATCTTCTGATGATGAAGTACAAAGTCAATTTCAAAGAAACTTGGTGAAAAGCATCATTTGGTAATTGTTATTCGGATTTGTGAAAATTAAAAGGCTGGGGGGTCAGGGGGCCCTAAAATGGGGACCAATAGGGGGTAATTTTTGGTAACTTTTAAATATTTCATCTTCTTCTCAAGAACTACTTGGGGGATTTCAACCAAACTTGGTAGAAAGCATCATTGGGGGATGCCAATTCAAGTTTGTGAAAATAGGGGTTCTGGGGGTCAAAGGGGCCCAAATAGGGGGCAGAAAGGGGTAAATTTTTGTACTTCTTTAAAAATCTTCTTCTAATAAACCGTTAATGCCAGAGCTTAAATATTTTGAGTGCATGACAACTAGGACAGGTATATTATAAATTGTGAAATTCATGCCCTTGGGGTCATGTATGGGGCCACACCCAGAGGTCAAAGTTCATCATGTTAAAAAATTCACATTTTCATCTTCTGATGATGAAGTACAAAGCCAATTTTAAAGAAACTTGGTGAAAAGCATCATTTGGTAATGGTTATTCGGATTTGTGAAAATTAAAAGGCTGGGGGGTCAGGGGGCCCTAAAATGGGGACCAATAGGGGGTAATTTTTGGTAACTTTTAAATATTTCATCTTCTTCTCAAGAACTACTTGGGGGATTTCAACCAAACTTGGTAGAAAGCAACATTGGGGGATGCCAATTCAAGTTTGTGAAAATAGGGGTTCTGGGGGTCAAAGGGGCCCAAATAGGGGGCAGAAAGGGGTAAATTTTTGTACTTCTTTAAAAATCTTCTTCTAATAAACCGTTAATGCCAGAGCTTAAATATTCTGTGTGCATGACAACTAGGACAGGTATATTATAAATTGTGATTTCATGTCCCTGGGGTCATGTTTGGGGCCACACCCAGAGGTCAAAGTTCATCATGTTAAAAAATTCACATTTTCATCTTCTTCTGATGAAGTACTAAGCCAATTTCAAACCAACTTGGTGAAAAGCATCATTGGGTACTGTTTTTACAGATTTGTGAAAATTAAAAGGCTGGAGGTCAGGGGGGGCCTAAAATGGGGACCAAAAGGGGGTCAATTTTGGTAACTTTTAAACATTTTCATCTTCTTCTCAAGAACTACTGAGGGGATTTCAACCAAACTTGGTCGGAAGCATCATTGGGGGATGCCAATTCTAGTTTGTGAAAAGAGGTTGGGGGGGCTTGGGGTAAAAGGGGCCCCAGTCGGGGGCAGAAAGGGGTAAATTTTTGTACTTCTTAAAAAATCTTTTTCTAATAAACCCTAAATCACTTTTCTTGATGCTCTTTTACTCTGGTGACCGTTAAGGTCCACTGGGCCTCTTGTTTGGTTCATACAAGGGGTGAAACAATACAGTAAAAAGTGTATACCAATGTATTGCAATATGGTCAATCTGTATTGCAATACGTATTGCAATATACCCTTTCTGTAAACTGAAATTTATGAGTTAACCACTTACAATCACTGTAAAGGTAAAACATACCAAAAGTGAATTTAAAGAAAAGTAGAAACTGATAAATTCTCCTTTAAACTCTTCAATTATTTAAAATTAATGAAGTTAATGAATAGTTTTGTATTCAAATCTTGTGCATGATTGAATAAAACTAACAGTATTTAAATTCAAAATGAAATTGACAAACCATTTTACACTGTCATTTAAAAGAAATTCAATAAATTGACCCAATGAAATGTCAAAAGTTATTCTGACATTGAAATGCAGATCAAGGCATTTTTTTTTTTTTTTTTTACAAAATTTAGCATGTTCACTTTGTCAGAATCCAAAGATGCCATCAGTGTTGATAAATGAGCGTGTGCGTGACATTTCCAACTATTGCACATGTGCGCCAAGTAAAGACTCAGATCAGCCTGTGCATCCGCACAGTCTGATCAGAGTCTTCACTCTGCGCTCTGTAGATAGATACTGACCCAATGCTTCTTTAAACAATCAGCGAATATTCTGAATGCCCCGAATGGCTGTCCAGGGTGCTCAATGCGTGCGAGTCACGCACCTCTGAAATTGTTTGAAATGTCATGCGCAGGCTCAAATATGACAAGCAGTCTTTAACCGTTATTGGTCCATTGGTCTGAGTGCAAGTTTGTTTGCCATCTGTCACAGCTAACAGTATTTATAACAAGCTCTTTAGAATCTTGTTTTCTTTCAATTAGAAAACATGCCCAAACAGCGCTTTTTGTTGTCAGGTTACTTAACAGTTAGATTTGATTGGCTGTGTGACGATTATTGTCAGCCATTGTTCCATGATGGTGCACTCGGTTTTAAAACCAGCTCTACTATAGAAATTCGGAAGAACAAGGGAGCAATACTTTCCCCATTTTATTAAATGCAAATTGAGCAAGATTAAGTTAGGAAAAAATAATTAATATCAATTAAATTTTGTTCATATTATTGTAGTTAGGCAGAAAGCAATTATTCAGCGCAAATTTGAATCTAAATTTGACAGGGTAATTATCTTACCTCTACACCAGTAACACCGCTAGAGAAAGCAAGTTCTATTTTCCGCTTTCGAAAATCTTTTGTAAGTTTAAGAATAACCGATTTTATTTGGAAAATAGTAATTATATATCTTATTTAAAATGAGAAGTAAACAGATTGTAGAAAAAACAGTACAGAAAAAGTCAAAACGGTTTCGTTTTTTCACTATTGACAGACTGCAGTTTTTAACAGTAACCTTTTCACCACTAGTTCAGATCTCAATGAAAACAAAAAATATTCCCTTCATCTCCTAAATATTTTTATTTCAGGGCCAGCTAACTTGGAAAGATGTGAGCTCTTTCAGTGCTGTATGTTTCCTGTTAAGTGAATCCCAGTCAACTATAGATCAGAAATCCAGCTGGTTTTGTCAGCTGTCTCAAGATCGTCGCAAGTTTTATGATCATTTATTTATGATGGGCTGTGATAGACTCAGTCAAGCAGGTATTCATAACATAAACAACTTAGGTGCGTTCTTAGGTGCGTTCTTTTCATTGAGAATCTTAAGAGTCTTATTTAGAATTTGAAGATAAGCAATCTTTAGATTAAGATTTTTAACCTCCTAAATTAAAAAAATTCTAAGATTTCTTATTGAGGAATTAAGCGTACTTGTGGCTTTGACAACTAGTAGTGTTGACAACTTCCAATGTTTCATTTAAGGTAATACAAATCGTTCTTTAGGACATCTCAAAAATCTCATTTAGTAGAATTTTTCATCCCTTCGAAAAGAACACGCCTCTTATTGTCTGTAACATATGTTGTGTGCTAGTCAAATCATGTTTTCAAGAATACTTCAAAACTTTTAATCCATTACCAGACGACAACATTTTAGACAAGTCCAAATTCAAAGATGAAGCAGATGAAAAATTTTGGTTGATGTTTATTTGAAATAGTTTGTCTTTTGGGGTAGAAAACATTGTGAAAAAAGAAGAAATCACTTGTAACAAGCAATTTTTCATTTTCCACAATGTTTTCCAAACCTTCATTAGCTCACCTGACCACATAGGAGTCATGGTGAGCTGTTGTGATCGGGCTGTGTCCCATGTCAATTGTTCAAAGTCAACTTTTACCTTGTGTGCACTGTAGAGATCACTTTTTTGGCTCAAATGTCTTATAACTTTGTCAAAATGATTGTCTACATGATATTTTGGACGAGGTTGAAAATGGGTCATGTGGGGTCAACACAAGGTCACCTGGTCAAATCTGAGAAAAATATTTTGTGCACTCTAGAGGTTACATTTTTGGCTCAAATATCATGACATTTGGTCAGAATGTTTGTCTACATTAAATCTTGGAAACATGGTGACTTGATTAAATCTTAGAAAACCTTTTGTGCTCTGTAGAGGTCACATCTTTTGTTCAATTGTCTTTTTATGAGATTAACATGTTTGTCTACATAAGATCTTGGATGAGTTAAAAAATGGGTCATGTGGGGTCAAAAACTAGGCCACTAGGTCAAACTTGAGAAATAATTCATTTGTACTATAGAGGCCCTTTTTTTGCTCAAATGTCATGATTTTGGGTCAAAATGTTTATCTGCATGATATCTTGGACAAGTTCAAATTTATGTCACATGGGGTCAAAAACTTGGTCACTAGGTCAAACTTGAAATACCTTGTGTGCAATCTTGAGACTAGATTTTTAGCTCAAATATCTGATACTTAGTTGGAATGTTTTCTGCAGGATATTGCTATCAACTTGGACATCAGTTCATATGGGGTCAAAAACTAGGACACAAGATCAAATTATAGAAAACCCTTGTATGCACTCTAAAGGGTAAATTTTTGGCTCAAATGTTTTGAAAGTTAGAATGTTATTTCTGGATTATATCTCAGTCAAGTTCAATAAATTAGTTCACATGGGACTAAAAACTAGGTCACAAGTTTAAACCTTAGAAAAACCTTTCGTGAACTCTAAGACCATTATTTTCATACCAAAGGTCTTTTTATTAGTACAGATGTTTGTTTCCATGATCTCTCTCACATTCCATATTGGGTCATATGGTTAAAAAAGTAGGTCACATGGTAATATAGTAACTTTCCTTGCTATGTATTTACTATTTTTCTGGCATAAATATCTTGAAACCTGAAGAATGTATTTCAAGTTTGATTTCTGAGACAAGCCTTCGGTAAAAAGTATGGTAAGGACAAGATTAGGTCACTTGTGCCATTTTACTTCAAATGTCATCAGCGCTGGTGGGATTGTTTCTTGGGGGCCTCAAAACGTGTTGTTGTTTTGGAATAACTTAAAAGCGTAAATTTATGCACATTATGTTATGATGATTAAAGATCCATTTAATCCCAATTCTTTGAACCTCTACTATATGACAAAATTTAAGACTTATCCAAACTGCAAAAACAATTTTAGTTGCTGAAATTTCAAAATTTCTCTCTCTTGGTAGATAATATTATTTGCAGTAAAGAATTTGTTGCTATCAATTTCATTTTTCTCAAAGTTTTTCAAAACATTTTCTCGAGGAATCTGCAGCTGTCATAGCGCAGTCGGTAGCACACCAGACTCCTGATTTTCAATCATGGAATGTCATGGGTTAGATCCCCAGCGGCGGCACACATCCTTTCCGACATTTGTCTCACCAATGGGTGGATAGTCGTAAACCTAAGTGGGATAGCAGCTGTAGGCTAGGAAAGTATAATGGTAGTACTAGTGTAAGAAATATCAGAAATCCATCGTTAGGTACTCCAGCCACCACGATATGACTGAAATACTGTTTAAAGTGGCATTAAACCTCATTCAATCATTCAATTTTGAGGGATCTTAAGAAGTGGCCATTAATGAGATTGAGCAGTGAGTAATTGATGATACCTGTGATGTTTAATAGAATGTTCTTGACAGTAAAATTTCCTCAGTGCCTAAAAGTATGGAATTGTGTGATGGTTAAGCTAATCAGTTAGCTCTCATGTTTATTTGAGGGAAATTCATCTTTTATACCTCTCATATGATTATCAAAGAAAGTCAAGGTAATTGAAGTTAACAACACAATAAGAAATTTTTATGCACCAATAACATATAGCAATGGAAAACATTGTGAGTAAAGAAGAAATTGATTGTAACAAGCAATTTCTTCTTTAGTCACAATGTTTTCTATCTCATATGGCCATCATTTTTCAATTAAAACAAACATTTTTATGTCTTCTGACACCTCTTTCAATTTGGACCAGTTTAAAATCCTGGTCCTTGGGAATAGGTTAAAGTATTCTATAAGAAGCTGTTATATAAGCTAAGTTTTTTACTCTCTATGTTATTATATTAGTTCATTTCAAATAAGTTATCTGACTTGGGTATTGTCTGTACATGAACTATTTCCATATCACTTTATCTCTTCAGGTCATGTGATCCATTCATTACTCAGTAAACAAGATGGAAGCCAGTGGGCTCGTAACTTGAGACAAAGATTGTGTACAGCAAAAGGCCAGGAAAATTTGTACAATATAATATTCACAGAAGGAGAGATGAGGCGTAAAAAAGACACATCTTTTCTACTGAATACAGACATTTTTACAGGCACTAGCTTGGATGTTCCATCCAGATCTCAACTAAAGCAGTATGATTCAGGTAGAAAGGTTAATCAGACGTTGATTTGTAATGAAATTTTGATTAATTTTAGAGGAGTAACAGATGAAAATATTATAAGATGCATATTATGCTTTTAGAAAGATTTCAGTTATACAAATTTCATGGTTATATTGAGTAATGATTTTTGACAGCCTGAAGAAATATGATCATTGGATACTTTCTCATTTCTCTTTTTCTCACAATGCTTTCAAACTTGTTTATCACTTGCTTTACAATTTTAGAGAAATTTAAAATTTCTTCTGCAACTTTTTCTATTTTGAACTTGTCCAAAATTTTGTTGTGTGGCATTGGGTTAACATGGCAACTATGCACAAACTTACGCTTTCAAAATTATTTGAAGATTCTTTACGAGATGACAGCTGGTCAGAATTTGAAAGAGGTATCTGAATTAAATGCCATATAGGCTAAGAAATTTTGAAAGAAAAGGAGAAATTACTTGATACAGGCTAAATGTCCTTTTAACAACATATCAGATTATACAGTAACAGATTTTGATTTAGAGCCTACTGTCAGATTCTGGCAGGTCTAACACAGGAATGTTTTCTGTAAATCTAAATCATTTACTGTAGTTTCTAGACTCCTGGTCATAGGGATCCTGGTTTAATCCCTGGCTACAGCAAATATCCTTTCAGACAATTGTCTCCCACCAGTTGGTGGATAATCAAAAACCTATGTGAGATGAGCAGCTGGAGGCTCAGAAAGGTTGTGGTAGTACAGGTGTGAGAAACACAAGGAACCCATGGTTAGGTGCTCCAGCCATCGGGACATGACTGAAATACTGTTAAAAGTGGCGTTACACCCCAATCAATCAATCAGTTCTAGGTTTTTGAACCAATTCCTACACAACAAAATTGAAAGAATCTGCAGAAGACAATTGATGGATTATTTGTTTGACATTTTCTTTAAAATATTGTGAATTCTGGAAAAATTACTTACAGCAATTTCTTCATTTACCACAATGTTTTCCAAAACTTTTTTCTTGATGGCATACAAAGGACTGATTATGTGGGAATGGGCTCTAAGTATTGCTCTTTATAATTGTTTTACATGTATTTCAGTGGCATTCATTCTCAACAAAGACAGTTTAAATCATCTAGTCTGGCTTGCACTGAGATATCATTCATTGAAGGACGACGTACAAGAAGATTATGAAAAGATGTGTAAGAACCTCTTTCATTCTAATATAGGCAAAAAATGTCTATATTCACTGTAACATGTATAAAGGCCATACCAAATAACCTTGTTTCTTAGCAGCAGTGTGTTTTTTACATGCATTTCTGGACAATATTGGAATGTTTAATTTTATTATAAAGTTATAAAGGTATTATTTTTTGTGGGTTGGAATTTGTTTTTGTTAGCTCGGCTGTTTTCGGAGAAAACCCAAGGTTTTGCTATAGCCTTGGTGTCGTCGTCGCTGTTATTGTCGTTATGTGAAAATTTTGACATTTTGTGATATGTTTAGTTCTACTTAAGGCATTTACTTGAATCTTGGTACACTTATTCACAATCAAAAGAGCAACCTATACTTTCAAGGGGGATTACTCTTGATGCATTTTGTCCACTATCCAGCACCCAATAGCCGATCAAAGGCACCTGTAGGCGTTGCTCTTGTTTTCGTATTATATACCCTTTCCCACATGATGGCGCTTTTTGACACCCCAAAAGAAAAAAGCTTTGGAAAGCATTGTGCGAAATGAGGAAATCGCTTGTTACAAGCAATTTCTTCATTATCCATAATGTTTTCTATCTTTAGAGAGAGAGGAGAGAGAGAGAAAATCATCGACTAAAAATGTCCTCTGCATCTTCTTTGAATTTTGACTTGTCTAAAATTTTGTTGTACGGTAATGGGTTAAGGAGTTGATGAATTAGCATAGTAGCTTATCTAGACCATGTATATTTTCATCATAGACCAAAAAATGTTTCGTCTAATTTTGTAAGAATTTGATTTTTCCTAAATGTGAAATTATTACACTGCAACTCCTCTATAACGCTACCGGGCACAGCGCTGACTCCATTATAACGCGGGGTCCGCTTGGCTCCCAAATTTTGGAGGGGGGGTCATTTCGGGTTACAGATGCTGAGATACGACGTTAATGCTGATTTGGCTGCGATTTTTCATCCCGTCTTCAGCCCGCTCGAAGAAAAAGGATTGCACATAAAAATCGATAATTACCCCAAGCCAGGTAAGTTTTTAACACCTTACGTGGACGGTCCTGGTCATTAATGCATTACTTCAGAGGTAATTGCTTTGATTGATGACATGCGTAGTGTTTCAATTTACAAAATCAGTTTGATTGTTTGGTCTTACTGTTTGACGTTGAGATGAACAATGCCTTAGGTCTTTTATTTTTTAAATCAATAGAGAATAGTAACGCACCTCGGTAACCTTGAAGGTGGTGCGATTAAAATATCAGACTAATTCACTCTCGGCGTTCCTAATTTTCTTCAGTCCCGGGTAGGACGTGTTCTTAAAGTAATGCGCGAGCGTGGAATTAGACAAATTGACTTGAGCCTACTATTTATTTCATAGTTTGCTGGTATCCGGAGCTCGTAGAGGATAGTGGCTTCAAGATAAAAACACAACAATGTGCTTTGAAAACAATCAGTCGTTGTTGCGACGTTTTTGCAAAATACAGAAAATACGTGAATTTGAATTGTAAATGTCACAATATCGGAAGATTCTCATCCGAAACAGGATAGATAATATAGGTAGATTAAATAAAATACCATTATTTTTCCGCATTTCTTTCAATAATCCGAAAATTTAATGCCATCCTGTATGATCAAACACACGCCAAAAATGTCGTCGACCAATTTGAAGTCAAGGTTTTTCGGGTACAGCTTATTTTATTCTGAGGGAGGAAAGGTGATCAAAGGTGCCGCCGCCAGATGTTCAGCTATTTATGGGAGAGTTTCCGGAGTTGACACGTGCCAGACGCGTTCTTTCTTACTCTTGTCATTATGAAACGAGACATTCCGCCGTCTCCGACTTTTTTCGATTATTATGACCTTCATTTTTACTATTAAAAGTTGGCGGCTACAAAGTTTAATCCAGTTTTGTATACGTGCAACTGGTCAGTTTAAATTCCCGATTTGTAAATGACTAGGTTCAGATAGAGTTCTTTGTCGGTTTATTGTAACCGTATTTTTAACAATGGTAAAGAAATTAGACCAAGTCCATTACCGCGAAAGAGGTTCGAAGGTCGATCCACGCGACATTTTCTCAACGCTTCAGTAACCCCAGGTGTTCAACAACTCGTCGGTCTCCAAGGAGACGTCGCTATGCGGAATGCTTAGATTTTATCCTTTTGTCTAAGGATGGAAATATTTACGTCCGTGTAAAACTAAATTCAATTAGATTAATGCCGACGACTATCATTACAACAAAACATGTCACGAGTAAAAGCTCTAGCTTCTTAATATTGGGAGAAAGAGAACCACAATTTATAGACCTGTAGAAATTTACGGATTATTCAATCCTGATAGACCGTGAAGGTAAGGTTAGAAATTAATTCTCCGCACGCTGAATTTCGTCGGTTTCTGCTAAAATCTCGTAACTACAGTTGTTGTTTTTCATTTCCCGACTGGTAACTTGTATAGAATTAAACTTGTTACAGGAATTTTATCACGAATTATCGGGTGTTTGGTTCTGATTCCGACGGTTAAAAATTTCAGTTACGGCGGGGGGGGGGACAGCGTTATAGCATTATAACTCCACTTCTTCCGCTGTTTCATTTCTTGGACCCCACCAACAGTGTTATAGTGGAGCTGCAGTGTATGTGAAAGGATATTGAAGCTGTTAACCATTTCCAATACAACTGTTTTATGCTCCTGAAGAAAATAGCTTTCGAAAACATTGTAGAAATGAATAAATTGCTTTTTACAAACAATTTCTTTGTTACCAGCAATGTTCTACCCAAAAAGACAAATATTTGTAGCTCACCTGAGCAGAAAGTGCCCTGGGTGAGCTAATGTGATCAGTCATTGTCTGGCATCTGTCCGTCCATCTGTCCATTCATATGTTCATAAACTAATCATGTGATTTCAACCAAAATTCACAGAAATGATTCTTAGGTCATGCTTTTTCAAAATACTTCAAAGAATTTAAAAACATGGGGTTGCCATGGCAACCAAGTGAAAAAAACTAAAAAAGTCTTCTTATCTCAAACCTTAAAGCCTATAACTTTGATATTATGTATAAATTATCATCTATTGACCCTGTACCAACATACTTCAAAGAATTACTGTATTCCATAACTAGCCCTTTTCTTTGCGAATCCTGATTTTACATCGGAATAAAGAAGGTTATCTCTTTGAAAATCTCCTTCTCCCAAACCATTAGGCGTAGAGTTTGGATCTATTGACCATCTACCAAAATACTTCAAAGAATTATTGTACTCTTAAAAATAAGCCTGTTTCTTCAGATCCATGATTTATATTAGAAAACAAAGACGGAAATCTTTGCAAATCTTCTGCTCCCAAACCATGAGGCCTAGAGTTGTAATATTTTGTATATATCAATACCTATTTACCCTTTCCCAAACTACTTCAAAGAATTACCGTACTCTGAAAATTGGCCCTTTTCTGTGTGATCCCTGATTTTACATAGAATTAAAGAAGGAAATTTGAAAATCTTTTCCTAAACCTTCAGGCCTAGAGCTTTGATATTTAGTACTCTGTAAATTAACTCTAAATGGTAGGATCTTCAATATACCTAGGATTAAAGGGAAAAACCTTCTCCAAAATTATTAGGTGTAGGGCTTTGATATTTGTATATATCATTAAGTCTTGAGCCATCATACTCAGGGGAGCAATTAGGACCATCATGGTCCTCTTGTATTTCTCTAATGACTCTAATATTTCTAATAAAGTATATACATTCAACTCACAGGTTAGAAAAAAAATCCACATCTGATAGTGTCAAATACGGTTCCATATAAAAAGTCTAAGATGATGTCATTTTTATTCTGTGGATAATGTCATAATGCGAATTCAAATGCAATCAGAATAGTATAGAAGGGAACTATCTATAGAATACAGATTTTTCTTATCATTTCATGGAATTTATTTTATAAATAGTAGGTAAAGTAGGCATATAATAAATGGTATATTATGTTAAAAATGCGATACAACATCTTGAATTTGCTTCTTACTGCTGAGGAAAATTTGATAATCCACTCAATCTCGTTAAATATCAAAATATTCCTCCCCCGCTCAAAGCAAATACAAGATATTGTATCTTTATCGTAATATTATAATCCCTTGAACTCCTAAATTTCTGAAATGGCCCCTGTTCTTGACTATGAAGAGGCTTTATTACCAACAACTCTTTAGTTCTAAAATGAAACCTGATATCATTGTTGGAGTGAGCTTATAACACTATTCCTAGTCCTAAAATATAACATGCCTGTATTTCAGTTGGTCAGTCACTGTTTCCAAACCTCAAGTTCGGTATCATGGATTTACAAGGGGGAGATCCAGGGTCCTTATGTCAGTTAGACATTCAGGTATCTAAATTTTACAATACCATAACCCTTAAAGACATAAGAGCAACTGGAAATCGGATAAAACAAATATTTGAAAAGAAGACTGGATTGCATGAGTCTATTAGGGTTGGCATGGTCAAAAGGAATAACAATTCTACTTTCAAATAAATCTTCTGACAGCAACTGTGTGTATTAATGATGGTGGTCAGCCAGGGCAATCCACACAATCTGACAAGGGTCATTGCTGTTTGTGTTTGTCGTATGTCTGTTTGTGCTTTCATGTGTCTGTCCGTAAGCTTTTACTTTATGAATCTTCTTCTCAAAAAGTACTGATCAAAATTCAACCAAATTTCACTGAAATTATCCTTGGGTGACCCTTTATCAGATTCCTCCGATGAATTTTAATCGTATGAAAAACATGGCTTAGTGGGTGGGGCTAATTTCCATATATGGTGAAAGCTTTGAAAATCTTCTTCTCAGGAACCAGCTGATGGATTTCAACAAAATTTCAGAGGAATGATCTTTTGGTGACCTTTTGTCAGATTCCTTCAAAAAAATTTGATCGGATGAAAAACATGGCTTAAATGGGTGGGGCTAATTTTTTATGTAATTTGTGAAAGGTTTAAAAAAAAAATTCTCAGAAACTACTAAATGGATTTCAACCAAATTTCACAGGAATAATTTTTTAGGTGATTCTTTTTCAGATTCCATCAATTAATTTTGATTGGTTGAAAACATGGCTTTTATGGTCTTGGCTTATGTCCATATATGGTGAAAGCTTTGAAAATTTTCTTCTCATGAAACCAGAAAATGGACTTCAACTAAATTTCTCAAGAATAATCCTTGGATGACCTATATCAGATTCCTTCAAGGAATTTTGATTACATGAAAACATGGCTTTAATGGGCAGGGCTAATTTCCATGGGTATTTATGTACAGTTAATCTCAAGATATGACTGACACGATTACATAAAAATACTTTATGGTATTATAAATAGTTATACTTCAATTTTTAACAGTATCATTTTGCAAAATTTATTGCCAGTAGCATGGTACAAATAAGAAGAATGGTTGGTTTGTAACCTAAATGTTGTAACTACAGCTTGAAAAAGACATTTAAGTTGCCAAACCAACAAAAATGAATCACCAAAATGGTGGCCAATGTCTGAGTTCAAACTGACATCCTGTCTAAATGATGATTTCATTGGTTGAGTGATTATTTGATTGACAGCCGCAATTGATGAATTCTGTGTAATTTCTTTTATAAACTAGGCATACCTTTATGTGTGTGTGAGATGGGTGTCTTTACAACAGAGAGAAACTAAGAGAAATCTTCATCCAATACCAGATAAACCTGAACTCATGCCAGTCTGTTTTAGCAATAACTTGTGTACACCAATACAGAGAGAATGGTGGACAACTGTGTATAAACTGCAGTCTAAAATTACAGAGTAAGTCAGCTCAATATAATTGTTTGGTGTTGTAATTTCACATTCTTGAGATTTTATTTTCATCCTCAGCCTATTACTAGAAGACAAAATTTTAGACTGGTTTAAATTGAAAAGGGTTGCAGACAACATCTAAAAGTATATGAAATTTTAGATTTCTTCAACTTTCTGGCTAGAAAACACTATGGAAAATGAAGAAATTGCTTTTTGCAAGCAATTTCTTCAGTTTACACAGTGTTTTCCCAATTAACTTTCCTAAGGGGTGTCAAAAAGCGTCATTGTGTTGGATTGGGTTAATCAAGTTTTTGTCCCAGTGTACATGTAAACCAGACTCAATATTTTCAGCTTGGCTATTTTTGGAGACTGTCCAAAGTATTGCTACAGCCAGGTAATTTTCTGCATCAACATCTGCAGTCATCTGAAAACTTTGACATTTTGTAATATCTCTTGTATTACTGAAAATATTCACTTTAAACGCGGAATATATCTTCACTATCAAAAGAATAATCTATACAAAAAGGGAGATAACTCTAAATGCATTTTTAATGAATAATACCACTTTTTCAACCTAGAAATTTTTACCTACTACCATAGCTCTTATGCATGGTAGAAAAATTGTTTAACCCATTCCAACTCAATCCCTCCTTTTTACGCCCCTCAAGAAAATAGCTTTTGAAAACATTGTGGAGAATGAAGAAATTGCTTATATCAAGCAATTTCTTCATTATCCACAATGTTTTCTATCCAAAATGACGAAAAAGTTCAAAATTCCATCAACTTGAAATTGTCGTCTGCAGCTTCTTTCAATTTGGACCAGTCTAAAATTTTGCTGTGTTGGAATGAGTTAAGAAAGAGAAATTACTTCTTATAAGCAATTTCTTCTTTTTATACAATATTTTCTCAAGTGTTATTTCTCAGGGACATAAAAATCAGGATAGTAAGGGAAAGAGTTAGAATACTTTTTGTCAAGCCCGCTTGCAAGAGGGAGACATAGTTGTCACTATGACAAATTGGTGTATGTGCGTTAGTCAGTCCATCTGTCCAAATTTGTCTGGACAATTACTCTTACATTTATGGATGGATTTCAAAATAACATGGCACAATTATTCTCCATCATGAGTAGATGTGCCATTTGAATGAAATTTGGGGATAATTTTAATGTCAAGGTCACAGCTCAAGATCAAACACTAAAATTGTAATTGTCAAGAGCATTTCTCCTAGAATTATGGATGGATTTCAAAATAAATTTGCACAATTATTCTCCATCATGAGTAGATGTGTCATTTGAAAGAATTTTTTGATAGCTTCAAGTTCAAGGTCAAAGCTGAAGGTCAACACTAAAATTGATGGTCAAGGTCAAGTTGATGGTCAAAACTTAGCGGGCTCGACAGCAGTTGTCCTTTGACAACCATCTAGTAATTTGATACTAGTGGTACAGAGCTCAAGAACATGTCATATCATTATGAAATTTGTAGTGAGAAGATAGCCAAGTTATATGGTATCCTGACTCGAGGTTTAGAAACATTGAGATTGGTTACTCCGCACACAATACCACTACCATTGATAGTACATGTGGCGAGAACTTTAGAGAGGAGGGTAAGATTTTTTTTTTCTCCCATTGATATCAATATCATTAGTTAAAGCTGTGAAAAATATTGTTTCATTTTAAACAATCTTTTAGGGAAGAACTTACCCCTGCCTGAATATGAATGGCTTATTTTACTCTTGTCGAACTGTTCAGTAGTAATACTTGAGATCGATATTTTGCTGTCTTTAGACTCTTAAAATGCTATTGGACGGATTTAGTATGAGGGTATCTCCCTTTTTTGGATGTTTAGAAAGGTCAAAATTGATAGAAGTTGCAGACAACAATGAAAATTGGATGTAATTTAAAATGGAACCATTCTGTGTGGTAGAAAATATTGTGGAAAAAGAAGAAATTGCTTGTTGTAAGCAATTTCTTCTATTTCCACAATGTTTCCTTAAGTATAAAATCAAAGGGACGTAAAATTTCGGGTTTGTACAGGAAAGGGTTAACTCATTGCCACACAAGATATTTTAGACTGGTTTTCTTTGATTTTGATGAGTTTAGAGGCCAAGATGATATTGATGAACAAGCCAGAGACATTCTTGTTGAGTCATTTCTTATCCAACATCTATATTGACTGTACTCATTTTAATGGTCTCATTGAAATAATAAATTTTAGTTGTGTATATTGAGATCCCTTTGATTTGCTGAAATGTTTTTCTTACCTTCATGGAAAAATTGAGTTATTTGTTTTTATGGAGGTATGGGACTATGAATATAATTAAAGTGATATAGTTTTAGTTTCATACTTTTGATGAAGACAAAAAATATACTTTATAACTTGACCCATGACTGAACGACAAACATTTTAGACTGGTGCAAATTCAAACAAATTGTAGAGGACAATTTCAAGTTGATGAATTTTTGAAAATCTTGGTCTATTTCTTGGTAGAAAACATTAATGAAAATGAAGAAATTGCTCATCATAAGCAATTTCTTCCTTTCCAAAAGGCCCTAAAAAGCTGCAATGTATGGCAATGGGTTGAAAAATTCTGAAAAGTTCTAGTATAGATTTCAAAGGGTTCAAGACTGTTATTGGTATTTTTGAAATTGAAATGTCCCCTTTATCTGGAGCTTTGATTACTCTGCGCTGTATTTGTAGGCGGAGGAGATGAAAATGATAGATTCTGAAGGTATTGCTTCACAGAGACTGAATGCTACACTGCACAGAGCTGCATTCTACTGGAAACAATCAGAAATCTTGTTAGATAGAATAGATAGGTTTGTAGATTATGGTGAAATTTTTTGTCCCACAACTCCCACAACTTTTGTAAGCCCCAGTTTTTGAGGCCCAGGGACCACTTTATTTTGGTGTAGGACTGAAACCCTATATTTTGTTGTAGGACTGAAACCCTGAAGTGGAAAACATATTACAAATATTTTTCATCCACATGCAAGATTTTGATTTTAAAGAAAATATTGCAAAAATCACAGGGAAAATATGGTGAAACAATGCTTTCCTTCCTTTATAATGCTTTCATTGTTATTAACCCATTGTCGGACACTGATGATTTTTGAAGCCCCTCAAGAAAAATAAAAAGATCCTTGATTCTCATTGTCTAACACATTACCAGACAACAAAAATTTTAGACTAGTGGAATTTGAAAAAAAGTATCACACAACAGTTTTTAGCTTATAAAATCTTTTTTATTTGTTACTTAAAGGGGGAGGGGGTGTAGAAAACATTGTGGATAATTAAGATTTTTTTTAAGGCGAGGCATAAAAAGTGCGATTATGTGGGGATAGGTTTAAGCTTTCCTGTGGATTATTGAGATTTTTTTGATAGATGACTCCCTGAAAAATACATCTATGATCCAACGAAATTAACGAAATGATTAACTCACTGTTTTGCTAGCCCAACTTTGGTTTTTTTGAGCAACTGAACATCATGGCACCAAAGACTGATGATTTCTCCTGGTTGTCATATAATTTGTGAGGAATGTAGGAGATTTCCTCTGAAAGAATTCGGTTTGTCTCCTTTTTGCATTACAGAAATAGAATAATCACTTTTTGTGTGTAAGATCTCTCTATAAATTCTGGTGCAATAAAAGATTTGGTAGTTCAATCAATGAAATGCCAATTCATCTCTGTCTGAAACAAACAATTATTCTCTTTATAATTTTATAGGAACTCGAACATTCGGATGCCGAAGGAGATGTTGTTTCCTGCCATTTTGAGTGTAAATGATCCGGCCCAGATTAAAGACTTGAGAGAACATATTAAGTTTGCCATGGCATGTGTAGCAATGAGAGAGGAGCGGTATGAGGAGGCTTTAAAAACATTTGAAAATCTTCCCCAGGCACAAGCTGCTTATTACACTGGAGTGGTAAGTTTGGTTTTACTACAGGCTTTTTCTACCCAGGGCATTTTTAGCTTGGGAGAAATCGCTATTGCTATAGTCAGGTTGTCTAGGTCAGAACTGCATTTTTCTTAACTTTAATATTCTGTAATATCTCTGGTATTACTTGAAACATTCACATGAAATTCAGAATATATGTGTGCTATTTAACCCATTGCCACACAATGAAAATTTAAACCATTCCAAATTCAAAGAAGTTACAGACGACGATTTTAAGTAGATGAAACATACCTTTTAGGGTAGAAAACATTGTGGATAATGAAGAAATTGCTTGTAACTAACATTTTCTTCATTCTCCATAATGTTTTCCAAAGCTTTCGTATGGAGGTGCAATTAAAAGCATCATTGTGTGGGATTGGATTAAAGAGCAATCTATTCTAACAAGGGGGATAGCTCTAAATACATTTTGAGCAAATAAAGCCACTCTTTTGAGTTAGAAATTGTACAAACTGTCAAGCACTTGAATAGCTGAGTGATGGCATCCGCATGCGGTGCTCTTGTTTAACAGCTCTAATTGTGCAAGGCTGTATGTGCCTTTTAGCCATTCATTACCAGGTAAGAAAAAATTTAGATTGATTTTAATTCAAAGAAGTTGCAGACACTAATCAAAATTAGTTTAAGTTATAGAAATAAAAACTGTAAAAGATATATAACACTGTTAGGAAAGAAAAATTTTTGGTTACAAGCAATTTTCATTTGCCTGCAATTTTTTTTTCTGTTGTTTTTGGTCAGGCATTAGAATATGGGATTGTGTGGGATTGAGTAAAGTTATTTTTGGTTAATAAAAGGATGTAACCCATTCCCACAAAATGATCCTTTTTGACTTATGTCAGAGGTCAATTGACTGGGACAGCAAACAGTCAATGGCAAAAAGTACAAAATACAAATTGAGCTAATAATTGATGTTGGTCATACTATCACATAACAGGTTGTGCCTCTTTGAATCATGAAGTCTAAATCAGAAATTAAAGAAAACAATGATAAATCGTTGGCCCACTTGCTATGTTAGCTCCACCCCGTAGAATAGTTGATTGGCGACCTAAATGCCCTAACGACAGCTTGAATAAGCTGTAGTTGTGACATTTAAGTTGCCAAACCAACAAAAAGGTTAACATTAATGGTCACAAATGTCAGAGGTCAAAACTCATTTCTGGTCTTAATTATTGATTTTATTCATCAACTGGTTATTTTATTGACAGCCACAAATGGTCAATCAATCTATACCCAATTATCCACAATGTTTTCTTCCCTAAAACAAAGAATTAAAAATTTCTTCAACAATAGACCTTTTCACACAAAACGCCAGATGACTACAAAGTCTGTATCCACTAGACGCTTTGAAAGAAAAACAACAACAAATTTCCACTGCGGGGAGGATTTACTTCCGGTTTTGTTTTTCGAAAGCCCTATAATTGCGTCTAGCCATTTTAACTTCATTTTTCGATGCTTTACAATGAATAGCATGGGCTAAATAATGTAGATAGTATTGTTTGAGATGTAACATCTGTTTGTTACAATATTTCTTTCTCCGTTGTTCAAATAATGTTTCTTCAGAAGCATTAAAAGTACTCTATATTATCGGCCTTAAGGAATAAATGACGGGTGTTTTGTTTCATGATCTATGTTTCACCATATTCAATAAAATGTATCATAACCCGGTATATAGTTTATGTTGAAACAAACTCCTGTAATGAATGAAGGGGAATGCACCATGGAAAGGTAATGAGCCCATTCTGGCTTCGACAAACATCAGAATCATCAAAACTCATGTTCTTTGCCTCCGGAAATAATAAAGCTATGATAATTTGTGTGAGAAAAGGTGAAATTAAAGCTCAATATGATTAAGACGTAATATTGTCGGGTTAGCAACTTAAATTTGAATCAAATTGTATTTACAACCTTTAGTTAGCCCATCGATGATATTCTGATTATGATATGCACATCTGACCCTTGATCTAATAGCAAAGCTAAATATTCAAACATTAAAACTAGATTTTTGAAAATTAAAGTCTACCTCGCAATATATCCTGCAGCGAAAAAACAATTTTAAATCCATTCAATGAAAATAAGCGTATTCGCTTCATTTGATTTTGAAAAAAAATGCTGAAAAGATGAACACCATGTTATGATATTACCATGCCGATTGAAACGACTCCCGCTCACTACCTTTGATCAGTCGACAAGAAATTAGTATTTGGTGGCATATCGGTTGAAACATAAAAAGATCAAGTTTGTCTCATCAAATCATAAATTCAACTAATTTAATGTAAGAGTGTTTATCGGATGCGGATTCTTTGTGACATGTTGCCGGTTACATAATAACCCAATATGTATCATATTCAACCGCAGGGTACCCTTAACACCAAGCCTGGACACATAGACAAAAATCAAATATTTAAAAAAATAGCATATTTGCTGTGTTCTTTATTTTCATAATCTTTAAGTTGAAATGCCCATACTTTGTAAGGAACTTTTTTAAAAAAGAAATATATGCTTTTTGGTGAAGACTTTTGGAAATTTGCCACTTTTAATGCATATGTAAAGCAACATCTATCTGTGTCTTCCAAATTGTGGTAAATAGTATTTGAATGCACTAAATATTAAATTGATTTAGCCAATCATGTCAATTAGGAATTTTGTTTATATTTCCGTTTATTTATCATCGCTACCATAGCACATGCCCATATGAGCGACACTCCCAGAAGATGGTTAGTTGTTATGGGGGATAGTGCAAGGATACAGGACGAAACTGCTGAGAGCCCCGCCTGGTTCTTTAACGTGCTTGGTGGATAACACCATCACAGGGAGCCTCGGTTTAATGTCTCATCCTAAAGACAATTAGTTTTGTTGGTTGATATTGTCAGCCCAGGGATTAGGATTATTGTCACTTGTTTGTATAACCAGGCCTGCCATGCGAAGGGCGGGTTTTTACTCAATTGATGTGCCTATGATTGATTCAATTTGCAAATTAATCCAATCAGTGTGCCAGAAAAAAAGAAAGGCTTATTTCTTTTGTGTAGTGTCGATAGATGTATATATCATAAAACCATTTATTTTCGGCACCAATAACTTATAGTAATTTGTTTGATATTACAATTAATCAAAGTGACCATTCAGTGTTTGTGCCGAGAGTTTAACTGTAACTCTATATTTTTTCCATTCTTGTATGTATGTTAGGAGTGGTGGGTGTTAAAAACATTTTCAAAAAATCTTATTGCATTGGAAATATTGTATGAAAAGAAGATTATTTCTAAATTCGAGGTACGTTCTATTTCATATGGCCTGGATACCAACTCAATTTTATTGCAAATTGACAATAATAGCATCAAAATTACTCGCTATGTTTATCCTGCATATGTCTGCTCACAGATTGAAACTTTTTTTCACCAAAATTTTGATTTTTAACCTTTTTTTTGCTCGTTCAAAATAGCCAATTTATATAGGATTATATAGTGATCATTTATCGACTCCCCGTGATTTAGTCTCAGGTAAATATCACATTTAACGAGATTCGATTTGACGTATGCGCTGTGAGATCGTGAAAAGGTCTATCTTCATCTGTAACCTATTTGAATTTGGATCAGTCTAAAAATTTGTGGTGTGGTAATGGGTTAAACTTGAATTTTTTATTTGATAAAATTTCAGGTGTACAGAAAGCTTTTTGAATCTCTGGACAGTAACACCAACTCTGCTACAGATGGAAACATCAACACACATCAAACTGCACTGCTCACTAAATCTAAGGATGCTTTCTATAAGGCCCTTGATAGACTGGAAACTGAGAATGATGAAGTAAGTAGACTTGTTTTACTTCTAACTGACTTAACCATTGCCTGACAACAAAATGCCCGACAGGTTCAAGTTGAAAGAAGTTGTAGACAGCAATTTTTCTTATTAACATTTCAAAAATCTTTCTCTTTTTGGGTTTAAAACATTGTGTTAAATGTAGAAATTGCTTGTAACAAGCAAAAACTGACATTTTGAAAAGTCTCTGATGCTACTGAAGGCATCCATTTGAAACTTCAAATATATTTTCCCTCTTATAAAACAACCTATACCACTAAGGGAGGTTGTTCTAAGTGCATTTTGAAAATGCCTCTTTTCAGATTTGTTTATCATTTGTTTATCATCTATAGCAAACAGCTGTGGCCGTAGCACAGTAGTAACATGTAGGACTCCTAGTCATGGGGTCTGGGGTTTGATTCCCAGTCGCATATTCTGTCCAACATTCATCTCCCACCAATGGATGGATAGTTGTAAACCTAAGTGGGATGTGCAGCTGGAGGCTGGGAAAGGCCTTAGTGGTAGTACTGGTGTGAGAAGTACAAGGGTTCCTTAGTAAGGTCTCCAGCCACCGCAATATGACTGAAATGCTGTTAAAAGTGGCTTTAAACCCCATTAAATGTATCAATCAACCCATTGATAATTATAGCCCTAATGGCCTATGTACAAAAAAGGCTCTATTCCAGTGAAATTTTTGTAGGGAATATTATTCTACTATTCTAATACACATTTTTCTCATTCAAGGTTAAGCATTTGACATTTGATCAGATTTTCAAATAATCAAATATTTGTAATCCCCTTTCAAAGGATTTAAAGGAGGCTGTAAAGATAGAGATAGATGGAGTTGTTTGTAAGCTGATATCTGCAGAGTCTGGGGGAAATCTAGTGGACAGTATTCTATCTAATCAGAGCCAAGCGTACAGCACTGCAGAATCCGACGTTTCCGAAGAGGATGAACCCCTAAAACTACCCAAAACACCACTCCTGTCTACACCATCCAAAAATTATGTGAGTATTTAGCTCCGTCCTGTTGTCCATCCGTCTTTAAACTTTTTCTCTGAAAATCTTCTTAGAAAGTACTGAACAGATTTCAACCAAATTTCATTTCTGAAACCGGTAAATGGATTTAAACCAAATTTCACAGAAATGATCCTATGGTGAGCCTTTATCAGATTCCTTCAAAGAAATTTGATCAGATGAAAAACTGTGGGTAATGGGCGGGGCTCATTTCCATATATGGTGAAAGCTTTGAAAATCTTCTTCTCTGAAACCGGTAAATGCATTTAAACCAAATTTCACAGAAATGATCCTATGGTGAGCCTTTATCAGATTCCTTCAAAGAATTTTGATCAGATGAAAAACATGGCTTTAATGGGACGGGGCTCATTTCCATATATTGTAAAAACTTTGAAAATCTTCTTCTCAGAAACCTGTTGATTAATTTCAACCAAATTTTACAGAAATGATCCTATGGTGAACCTTTATCAGATTCCTTCAAAGAAATTTGATTGAATGAAAAATATGGCTTTAATGGGCGGGACTATTTCCATATATGGTAAAATCTTTGAAATCCTTCCTCTTAGAAACAAGTGGATGGATTTCAACCAAGTTTGACTGGATTGATCCTTGATTATCAGATAATGAAAAACAATTTTGATTGGATGAAAAACATGGCTTTAATGGCCAGGGCTAATTTCCATATATGGTATATACTAAAAACTTTGTAAATTTCTCAGAAAGATGTTGATGAATTTTAACCAAATTTCACGAGTATGATAACCAGATGACTGTTAGATTCCTTCATATAACTTTGTTTGGTTGAAAAACATGGCTATTATGGTGGTTGGTTATGTCCATATATGGTATACAATGAATATTTTACTTTATGAATTTTTATATAACTTGATTTAACTTATGTGAAAACAATGAAAAGTTTGAAATGGTTCTCTTGAACTATTTCAAAGTTTTCGATGATTTAGATTTATTTTCACTATATTCAGCTAATTATACCCCCCACAACGAAGTTAGGGGGGGGTATACTGAAATCAGGTTGTCCGTCTGTCCATCTGTCCGTCCGTGGACATAATTTTGATTCCTCATCTTCTCCCACATTTCCCAAAATCTTCCATGCAATGGCAGTTTGTGCACCTGCAATTTTTGTAATGATTAATCGACTGTTTCAGGAGTTATGCCCCTTTTCTTATATACAATATATAGAGAAAAAAGCATAAGTCATGACCAGATTAGATTGACAGATAGATTAAAAAAATAAAGTGGTTCACATGAAGTTATTGGGGTGGTATACTGGAATTAGGTTGTCAGTCTGTCCATCCGTCTGTCTGTTTTTCCGCCTGTCCGTTGGTGGACATAATTTTGTGTCCTCATCTCCTCCAACATTTCCTGACCAATTTTGCTGAAACTTGACCGAAAGCTTCCTTGCAATGGGAACTTGTGCACCTGCAATTTTCATAATGATTTATCTACTGTTTCAGGAGTTATGCCCCTTTGATTTATTTTCTTATATGCAATATATAGAGAATAAATCATAACTCCTGAACAAGTTGACATATTAAAAAAATAAAAGTGGTTCACATGTTTATTCCAGAACATAAACACCATGTTCGCCGTTTCACGAAATCCATGATTTCCATCTTAAATAATGAACAAAATCCCTATTTTTGAGTCGCTGAAGCTGAAAGCTTCGGAAGCGACTCATTGCTATCGCACGATATTTCTTTAACAAAGTCCCGAACCAATTTCCACCCCTAAATGCCTATGTTATAACTCTGCCATTGTATCTTTATTTGATAAATAAGAACAATTAAGATACAGTTAGAAGATTGATGTTTGTATATTTAACAGTTTTGAATCAAAACAATCGTTAACTTTGTCATTTTTTTAGTTTTAAAAGCGAACTACTTATAGCGCGGAAAAAGCCAAAGTACGTACTGAAATTGAGGTCGACAGTTCTTATGAAATGACCATACTTCCCTATGTATTTTGCATAACATCATAATCGTTTTGCATTTTCAGATAAAATAGATGTTAAAATTCATTTTAAATCAAAAATTAAATATGTAATCGATTTCTGTTCATCATTTCGCGGAGGTAAAATAAATCATCCGCGTAGTTGGGGACTGTGTTACTATTTGCCCAGGGACACCCCGGGACACCAAAACGGCCCGAAGTCAAAACGACCGAATGTCAAAGAAGACCGTAATTTTGCCGGAATGACCCGAAAGTGATTGTCAAAACGGATCAAAAGGAAATTTTCAAAAGTAGATCTTGAAAAAATATTCAAATTTGCCTTTTATGAAGAATTTCTGATTTTTGGACCAAATGCAAATACAAGTTTGGGCCGTTTTGACTTTCGGTCGTTTTAACTGTAAACCAGGACACCCTGAGATGCCTGACATATGTAATAATATTTTCATATATTTGGTTATATATAAGTAAATCTTAATAACATTTTAATCTTCGACTCAATTTTGGATTAGCGTGTTTCGTATTAAAAAAGATAGAAAACTTAAAATCCATGTTCATTCTGGCATTTTTTTTATTTCTTTTTTAATTCTATTTTTTATTTGAATTGAGAATGTTTATTACTTAATCTAACCGTATTTCCTGTTTACAAATGAGTAGGACATTCACGGGTCATAAATGAAAAAAAAAAAAAAAAACGTCCCGGGTTGATGTTATCAATCTTAACAATTCTTTTAGCCCTGGGCTCATAGAGTTACAATTGCCGTTGTAAGCAAACCGAGGGAGTCCCGGGGTAACGAATACGTTCTTTATGTGAGAAATTAAGATAGCCAGTTTGACTTAATTTTTCCGTAAGTTAAATGTAAAGAATCTCGAAGTACTGAAGGCGTTGTCTCTGGGTGAGAAGACAACAACAACAAAATTTACCGACGAAAGTTGTAAGCATTTGTAAAGCTTCAAGGGAATTACTTTGGGGCTGATTGATATTGATTGCACAGAATAGGGGAAATGAATCCAGTTGTAAATAGTTTAATTTCAAAGTATCGGGGAAAATTCAGAAACGAAACGATCGCTTGGAATACATATATATGAAATCTATAGGTATTAGTTTATTTTTCGGAGCTTGATATGGCATCATCGTTGCTTTGAGCGTACATTTTAAATGAATGAAAAATATATGTATAGAGAGAAAAGAAAACAAACCAAACATAGTCTTAATTGTCCAAGTACCGGGTTGATAATTGAAAAATGGTAAGTTTGTTCAGAAGGTTGTGAAAATCACCTTGAATGAAACAATCTAGGCCATATTAAGTAAATGTTTGATAAAAACAAACAATTGTCGCTGTCGTGCTTTTCAATTTGAACAAAATCACTTAGAACTAATAATTCCGTCGCAATAAAGCCGAAAGAGTCCCGAGGTAATGCACACGTTCAATACAGCGAAAAAATAAATAGCTATGGCAACATTGAGTAAATATTGCCGCCGGAATGAAGCAGAAAGAGTCCTGAGGTACCTGTGTTCCCATGTGTTTTAAGAAACGAAGCGATCGACGTAAAATTGAATAAGTGACCAATCGTCATTGGATTTACTCACTGATATTAGATTGTACGATAAGATGAGACACCATATGAAACACGTTTGTCTTTTCTTGTCACTGGTTCTCTTATCCTAATAAAATTTGGGAAAGAGTTAAGCATTCGTATAAGGTTAGAAAAGTTATTTCCACTATTTCTCTTTTCCGCTCAATGTTCTTTGGGGTTGAACTTGTTACAGTGTTTTCTGCTTTTATTCTGGCTTCTAATGCATGACAAAGATGTTCTCAGACTTCACATACATCAATTTCTTTACAAAACATAGGAATTCCTTTCTTGTACAAATATTCCGCTCAATGTTCTTTGGGGTTGAACTTGTTACAGTGTTTTCTGCTTTTATTCTGGCTTCTAATGCATGACAAAGATGTTCTCAGACTTCACATACATCAATTTCTTTACAAAACATAGGAATTCCTTTCTTGTACAAATATGACTTATTACACTGGGACTTATATTCATATTCGGTTATCAGTCCACCGGGTCGATATATGACGATGTGTAGAGTGGAAAAAATTCCATAAACTTCCATTTATAATTGACTAATTAAGAACGCAACAATATCTTGTCAAACTGTAGGTATGACGTTTTTGATAGAAATCCAAAGATGTAATAGACTTTTTATGGATCTGAATGCATCTTCTTATTCTTAAGAATTGAATAAAATGATATTAAGGTCCCGGAGCATTAAAATAAATATTCATAAATGTTTATATATGAAAATACTACTGGAATTCAAGGATATATTTTCAAGAATATATTTTCTTGCTTATAGGGAGTCCGAGCGTATGTGAAATCGTCAAAGAAAGTCAGTATGCAATTTATACTAAAACTACCGTCATTGCTTATCTATGAATATGTTAAAGTTGAATTACCCAGGATGCTCATGGATCTTCTGAAATCATAATTATAATATATATGCAAACTGAATTTGTCTCTGTTTACTTGATATGCAATTGAAATAATTTTGACCTTCGGATATCTCTTTTAAATTTATCCCGGGTCAGTCAAACATTATTTAAAGTACGCATCCGTCCGGGGTATGGTTATATACACAGTATCTCTGAATTTTTTTTTTTTTTAATTCAAATCTCTTAAATTATCCCACTGGTGCAATCACAAATTGTTCCAATGAATTATGAGTCCCAGATGAGAGAGGAAACCAATTCCCGGGGTACACGATGTGGCTAGACAACGTATTGAATACAGATCCAGTGTTATAACTTGTTAATATTGAAAAGGTTTTTCATGATTCAAGCAGTAAGGTTGTGGAATGTTTCTTCTTTTAAACTGACTTTTCTTAAAACTCCTGAACAAAATCTAGGTCAAGGACATGTAGTGGACTTAACTGTTAAACTGGTTAGGCGGACGGACACCGGTAATTTAATTTGTCCAAATATATTTAAAATTTGCACTGCATAAAGGGTACTTTCGTTCATCTATCGCCGCTACCGTGGTTGTAAATCAACGTCACACGGGCTCTCAATTTAACGTCTTATCAAAAAAAAAAAAAAAAAAACAATCAGTTTGCTGGTTTGGTTAAGCAAGGGCTCGAGCCCATTATGGTGCGGTTAGAAGTCAAGTGCTCTACCAAATGAGCTTATCGGCTGTCATATACTTCATAAAGAATTTATAAAGCATCTGCATATAACTGCTTGATGGTTCAACAAGTTTGAAAGTTCATCGAATAATGTATAATTGTCGAAAATCAATATGCTGAAAGGCTGTTATAGGCATGTTTCAAAGTAGCATACAGTTTATTGAAAAAGCTTTATCAACAGTTACCATATTTTTTTATTTATTCGTATTTTGTAAATGAATAGCGTTACAAGCATTCTTGTAATGACGAAAAATAGAAATTCGATTTTTCATACGTAGGCTTTAATTTCTGCAACATCAAAATTTAATTACATCATAAAAATATGAATAGAAGTTCGGAAACTTTAATTGTGTGTTGTTACAAACATTTATTTTATACATATATGTTCAAGCATATGAAGAACGATTGGGCCTGGTTTGTCGATCTTGGGGCTGCTTTGGCGATATATGGGCCGGTTTAACGCTTTTTAATGGAGAGGCCGGTTTGACTTTATTGGGCCTGTTTGGCCAGGGGCCGGTTTCACGATGGGCCAGTTTGAATGGTTCCATGTAATGCTAATTACGGACAGCGCCCATATAAATCGATTTGAAATTTTGAGTATTACAGGAGAGGTATTTATTATAATTCCGTACATTCAACTTAATATGTGGCAATAATTCTACATATCAGGTGTCCCGGGGTTTCCCGCGGTAAATAACAAATCGTTTGGGCGAACATTGGATGGTCGACGACAACAACAAGAATGGAGGCGATTTCAAGTTCATTTTGTACTTTCGATATTTTATCGACGTTTATTCATTTTAATAGTCTTGAAATGATGTTTCTTCAATCGAGATATGATAAGAAAAATATCATAGAACAAACACCGATATGAATAGCTGTCTTAACGATATAGCAAGGCTACTGCCTTTAAAAACGGAGTCGTCGTTTTCAGTGCATCAAATTTAGATTGTCATCGGCGTTGAAAAAGGTCAGTGAATACTGTAATCACACACACATAAAAGTAAAAAACATTGCTTTTTGTTTCTTTTAAAGACAAACAATAGTATTTATCAAGTTGTCTTATTCTTTGCAAGAGCAACTTCTTTGATTTTTTTATAACTTCCCATCAGGAACCACCAGCAAAAATGTTCAGGACTTCTTAATTTTACCCATGTGATGTGCCGATCTTGTAGCCTATTCAGGACTTCTTAATTTTACCCATGTGATGTGACGATCTTATAGCCTATTTAAAGATATGTGTTGGTGTGAAATTGTCAAGAGTCTGAAAACAAGTCATTCCATTAAAATTGGTCAACAATTTTGGAAATTCTATGGGTGTGAATTATGATAACTATTATGTTAGGGGTAAAATATGTGTGCTAGTTGTTCTTATTGAATTACTTTGGAACATCAATATGGACGCATAAAATATTTTTCTAAGAAAGGGATGTATACATCTGAATCTGACAAATATAATGATTGACAAACATTTCTCAAACAATCGCACTAAATATTGCAGAATGTACTGACCACGGATAAAGAATCATCTGTTCATACCACACCTGGCTAAAAATAGAATGAAACAGAGATGACAGATAGTAAATAAAAGACCCTACAAATCAAGAATTTATGTTTTAGCCCTCAACATTTTCCAAGAGAAAGCAATATCCCACAAGAGATATTTACTGCTTTTATGCAACATAAAAAGACATTTTATGCTTTGAAATCTAGAAATGTTATTCATCTTTCTAAACACAAATCAGATGAATAATAATAGTACAATTACATACCTACAGTATGAAATGAAATGAAGTAAAGTGCATGAAATGAAAGTCTTTTTCAACATGCTTGCATGCACTCTAGAGGTCACAATTTAACCTCAATCCATTATTAACAATTGTCTTCATGGGGAGTCATAGCCATGCCACTGATCATGTGGGTATATTCAGGACCTGTGTATGTCCTTTGGCAAGGCGTTCAGTCACAACATAGTACTAGAGATACTGAGCAAGTACATGATTGATTGATTAAATGAAGTTTAACGCAACTCAATTTAACAGTATTCTAGTCATATCACAGCAGCTGGCGCCTTGGAATCCTGGTATTTCTGAAACCGGTTCAACCACCACATTCTCTGAGTCTCAAGCTGCTCATCCCACAAAGGTTTATGGCTATCAACACATTGGTGGGCTAACATGTCGGACAGGAAGTTTGCTGTGGCCGAGGGTTAAACCTTGGACCCCATGACTAGGAGTCCTATATCCTACCCTGTGCTATGACCTAGGCTAAAGTACATGAATAGGTGAACTTGGCCGTGATTTAACTGCAACATTGTTCTTTGAACAGTGTTATACCCTCATTTAATCAAATGAAAAAAGACCTAACTTCATTAACAGAATTTACATGATTTAATCCGCTTTATGCATGAAACTAATCTCAAGTGATCAAAGGCCAACAGCCTGAGGTTAATGCTCAATAGCCAATACAAAACAATTTGTCTGTTATGGCGACTCTCAGGCCCTTCAGGGCTTTGATTTTACACAGTCATTGCCCCTCATTGACTTAAAATTCGTAATAAATCATGAATGACCAACATTTCAGTGGTTACACTTTGGCCTCGTTTAAAAAGAGGCGGCAGTCGGAGGTATTTGTCAGCCCTTACAGGAGACAGTTCTAGTTATAAATTAATGGGAAAATTTGCTTAATCAGTACATTCATGCCTCTGGAGTTATACAGGCGCTCAAGCCTTTCTAGTTTTTGGTTTAGGTTCTACAAATTCTACATTGTTTTAAATCATGGAGCGAAAAATAGCTCTTGTGGGTCATTGATTATGAGATGGGATACACTTTATTTGAGTTTGTTATGGGCTTGAATGAAGTCTTATTTAAAACAAGGTCTGTGATGACATAACATGGGCTTATTAGTCAGGTTTTTTAACAGATTGTATAAGAGAATTTTGATGGCATGAAAAACATGGCTTGGGGGGGGAGGGGGGGGGGGTAATTTTATATATGGTATATAGTGAAAACTTTAAAAATCTTTTTTTGCAGAAACCATTTGATCAAATGATTTCAACCAAATTCAAAGGAATGATACTTTAGCAACCCTTTATTAGATTTCCTCAATGAATTTGATTGTATGAAAATCATGGCTTTTTGAAGTGGGAAAACTAAATTCCATATATGGAATATATTCTGAACATTTTGAAATCTTCTGAGAAACCTGTTAAGTGATTTCAACCAAATATTGCAGGAGTGATCCTCAGGTGACTCTTTGCTAGATTCCTTCATATAAATTTGATCGGTTGAAAATCATGGCTTTCATTGTCATGGCTTATGTCCATATTTGTTTAACAGTAAAAAGCTCTTGTAGTTTGTTGTACACAAAATTTCATTTACCTCATTAAACCATTACCAGAGTCAACATTTTGAGACTGATCCAAATTAAACATTGGCTTTAAATGATAAGCATATGTCATGTGAGGTAGAGAACAATTTATAGGAGAATTTATTTTAAAAGAAGGTAAAAATTCTAATCTTCATTGATTTTTAGCTCGGCAGTTTCTGGAGAAAACCCGAGGTATTGTGATCACCTTGACGTTGGTGTGACAAACTTTAGCCTTAGTCATATCTCTGTTGTTATTGAAGATATCATTGGCATGTGTATTGAGCATCACAAGAGCTATCTGGACTATCAAGGGGGATAGCTATAAAAGCGTTTTTGTAAGAGTTATGCCCCTTTTTTGACTTAGAATTTTTGCATTATTCAGCACCTGCAGCTGAGTGTTAGCACCTGTGGGCAGTACTCCTGTTTTTTATTTATTTTTTACAAAGAGACAAGTATGGGCTTTGTCAGTCTACACAGTCTGATCAGGATGAATAATTTCCGCTAATCCAAGAAGGTTCATTTTAGCTGTATGGTCACACATAAAAGACAAGTAAAAAATCTTGTCAGTGACATTCTGTTGTTGTTGTTTTTTTCATAAAGCTGTGAAATTATGTTACAGAGTCAGCCTATCCTTCATCCAAGTCCAACAAGAATAGAAGTTCAGTTTAAAGCCCTGGAGTCGACCAATACGGCTTTCTCTGCACGATTGTCCACCCTAGAGGAGACTGTACGATCAAATGAGAAGTTAATACAGGAACTGTTCAAACAGCTTAGGGAAAGTAGGGATGAAAATAGGTCCCTGAGGGTAAATAATCCTTATTTTCATTCCAGAAATATCTGATTTAGGGAGGAAATTTGAAATAAAAGCACTTGTCTCAGAGTAAGCTATTTAAGTGGAAACTGAGGATATGTTATATCTTTTTACCAATTCCAACTCAGTCCCTCTTTTTTACATGCCTAGAGAAAGAAGCTTCAGAAAACATTATAGACATTAAAGAAATTGCTTGTTACAAGCAATTTCTTCATTGTCCACAGTATTTTTCTACCCAAAGAGACAAAGATTCTGAAAATTTCATCAATTAAATTTTGTCGTCTGCAGTTTCTGTCAATTTAGACCAGTCTGAAATTTTATTGTTTGGTAAAGGATTAATAGAGCAAATTGATGGATTGCTGGCCCTGCCTACTGAATGCTGACAAGTCAATTTTATCAAGATTATTAACAATATGAGCGCATTCGTGACCTTTCCAACCATTACACATGTGCGCCAAGTGATGACTCAGATCAGACTGTGCGGATAGAGTCTTCACTCTGTGCTCTGTAGATAGATACTGACCCAAAGCATCTTTTAACAATCAGCGAACGTTTTTCTTGCCCCGAATGGCCGTCCAGGGTGCTCAAATTGTGCGAGTCACGCACATGCGAAATAGTTGGAAATGTCACGCATAGGCTCATATTACTTCGTAAAAAATAAATGGCCAGGGATATAAAATCTATAAGCATTTTGTTTGCTGGACAACTAAATGTTGTAACTATCTTGAGTAAGTTGCAGTTTCAGTTTTTAAGTTGTCCACAAACAAACATTTTAGTAATTAATGTGTGAGTTTAATGTTGCATTTCGGGTCTAAATGAATGAATCAATTGTTCAATCAATTTGTTGGCCGCCATCATAGGGCAGTTGGTAGAGCATCAGACTCCCAATCTTCAATCATGGGGTGTCATGGGTTTGATTCCCTGCAGCGGCACATATCCTATCCGACATTTGTAGCTTAACAATGGGTGGATAATCGTAAACCTAAGTGGGATAGCAGCTGGAAAGGATGTAATGGTGGTACTGGTGTGAGATATACCAGTAATCCATTGTTAGGTGCTCCAGCCCGCTGCAATATGACTGAAAAATTGTTAAGAGCGGCATTGAACCCCATTCAAACAAATAAATAAATCAAATTGTTGATTAACCCATTACAACTCAATCTCTCCTTTTTACGCCCCCAAGTAAAAAGCTTTTGAAAACATTGTGGAAAATGAAGAAATTGCTTGTATCAAGCAATTTCTTCATTATCCACAATGTTTTCTACCCAAAATGACGAAAAGGTTTAAAATTCCATCAACTTGAAATCCCGTCTGCAGCTTCTTTCAATTTGTTCCGGTCTAAAATTTTGCTGTGTGGGAATGGGTTAAGAGTGATCTGTCAATCTGCATACCTAAGAATACCTGATAAAAGTGTTTAAAAAAAGATTGGATCAGAATTATTTTACGGTTAGGTTGAATGACAATACAATAGGATACTGTTAGTCGCATCTAACATTTATCATAATTTTTAACCAGAAGTTTCTTTTAAAATCAGGTGTTTGTTCTTAAACCCATTCCCACACAATGAAACTTTAGACCAGTCCAAATTCAAAAGTTGCAGGCACCAATTTTAAGTTGATGAAATCTTTAAAAAATTTGTCTTTTGGAGCAGAAAACATTGTGGATAATAGGGAAATTGCTTGCCACAAGCAATTTCTTCATTTTCCACATTTTCCAAAGCTTTCATATTGAGGAGAGTTAAAAGTGTCACTGTGTGGGAATGGGTTTAATCTTATATTTTCACATCAAGTCAGTTGCTATTAAGCAGTAAAATGCTTTTATAAGGGCTGCAGTTAACCCATTTCCACACAGTAACGCCTTTTGACACCCCTCAAGAAAAGCAATTGGGAAAACATTGTGTAAAATGAAGAAATTGCTTGTGACAAGCAATTTATTCATTTTACACAATGTTTTCTACTCAGAAATTTGAATAAATCTAAAATTTCATAAACTTTAAATTGTCATCTGCAACTTCTTTCAATTTGGACCAGTCTATATTTTTGTTTTGTGGGAATTGGTAAAGAGGATTCTGCTCTGCTGCCTCCAGAAAATCTGCTTAAATTGAACAGCTTCAATCATTGTCAATCCATGTTGTCTGTCCATGTTTGTACTTTACTTTATTCCAAGAATGTACCTTTTCATGTGACAACTTATCCTGTATATTTCAGGAACAGATGCAGATCCTTTCTATCCAAGGTCTATCCAACATGAATATGTCCATGCAGCGTCCATCTATAGGGCAATCCTTCCCAGGAACTCCACAACAGAGAAATATGTTGAATGTCATGAACAATTCATTTGGTGAGTATGATAATTAACCCTTGTCATGCTGAATAAAATCCCTTACGGAATTGCATTAATATTAAAGGGCTGAGAGCACTTGTTGTTCAATAATGAATATCTCTTTTGAAAATTGATTTCATACACTACTCCGACAGGAGAAGTACAAGCAGGAGGTGTAGTCCAAGATCAGACTGCACTTATGTGCAGGCTGATCTTGATCTACATTTCCTGCCCAAACCGGAATATTCTGGGTTCAGCATGACAAAGGTTAACAGATTTATTACCACAACTGCTGACCCCGAAAATGGCAGCGAGCCATGAAATGAAAGGTCATAAGTTTGCATCCTAAATGCTTGAACTACAGATTGACTCTGCTTAACAAACAAAAATACTTCTAAAATTAATATCTGAGGACAAAGTTCACCCCCATCCATTTTTAACTCACCTGAGCATGAAGTGCTTAAGGTGAGGCATTGAGATCATCTTCTGTCTGTTGTCTGTCACGTGTCAACAATTTCTTTAAATGACATCTCAGGTGAATTGATTGATTGAATAGGATTTAACGCTATTTTTATGCCCCCGCATCAATAGATCGAAGACATATTGTTTTACCAGTGTCCTTCTGTCTGTCTGTCTGTCTGTCCGTCTGTCTGTCTGCAAAAGTTAACCTGCCAATTTTCCTATAACTTCAACCCTGATTAAGTTACAATGCTAATATTTGGTATGTAAATAGGTCTCAACAAGGGGCAACTGGAGAAGGTCATTTCATCAAGGTCAAGGTCAAAATTTTAACCCTTTTCCCTTAAACATTACTCAAAAACTTAACCTGCCAACTAAACATTTTCCTATAACATCATCCCTAATTCAGTTGCAATGCTAATATTTGGTTTGTAGATAGGTCTCAACAAGGCGCAACTGGGGAAGGTCATTTCATCAAGGTCAAGGTCAAAATTTTAACCCTTTTCCCTAAAACGTTACTCAAAAACATAAACCTGCCAACTGAACATTTTCCTATAACTTCATCCCGAATTCAGTTACAATGCTTGTATTTGGTTTGTAGAAAGGCCTCAACAAGGCACAACTGGAGAAGGTCATTTCATCAAGGTCAAGGTCATAAATTTAACCCTTTTCCCTAAAATGTTACTCAAAAACTTATCCTGTCAACTAAACATTTTCCTATAACTTCATCCCTAATTAAATTATAATGCTAATATTTGGTATGTAGATAGGTCTCAACAAGGTGCAACTGGGGAAGGTCATTTCATCAAGGTCAAGGTCAAAATTTGAACCCTTTTCTCTAAAAAAAGAAAAAAAAATAAATAAAAATCACCCGTTTCTAAAGAATTCCTGTTTCAGGGGCATGGTGTTTCACAAACACATCTTGTTTAACATTAAAATTCATACACTAGCCTTGCTTAACAGAGACAAGCAGATTGTGTAGACAAAGGTCAGACTGCACTTATGTGCAGGCTGATCTTTGTCCATAACTACTGGCAAAACAGGACCATTCCAGGTTCAACATGAAAAGGGTTAGAATTATATCATTTATATTTTGCAAAATTATATTGCTTCTTTGATTTCAGGTGCTGCCCCTCCATCCTATGACTATCCAGTGCCATCTGCAATACCACCCCATCTTTCCCAATATGGCTATGCTGCCAGTAGTCCAAGGCCAGGTTCTGCTTACGGGCATCAGGCCTTTGAAGACGAATTAAACAACATAGATGGGGAATATTATGATCCGGATGCTGATGCAGAATGTTACATTCCAGATCAAAATCTGGTCCAAGAGTGGCCATTTGGCCATAAAGCAGGTGTAGAAGGAAAGTCAACTATTACATATTCACCCCAGCATGCTGGTAAAAACCTTGGACAAGCTAATGCAGGAATGTTTGTAAATGCTCTTAGGGGCCAGTCTATCCAATATGGATATTCGCAACCAACTATTCCACCTCAGGCTGCTCCACAGATGCCGGGACCTGGATATTTCTCACAGAATAATCAACAATCTGTCCCTCCTCCAATGCAGACCCAATCAGGTGTTTATCCAGGTCAGAGTCCCTTGGGTATGATGATGAATGTAGTAGGGGCTAACCCATCTGTTTCCCCATCATTTTCTCCAAAAGTCCCAGGAACTACTGTCACTAAACCAGCAACCACAGCCATGATGCCTCCAAATGCAGTGATGTCATCAACAATAGAGGCTCGACCAAAACTAATACCTGGGTCTGTAGGTGTACCAACCCCTAAAGTGCAGACAGCACCATCTACTGGTCCTGTACTGTCTACCCCTTCAGTAGCTTCATCCACTGGCCAGACTGTTAAACCCTCACAGTCTCCTGCCATTGTTGGAGTTTTGGGTCAGTCTACTCCAGGAGCTGCATTACAAACTATGTCTACTTCTACAGGTGTCTCTACACCAAACCTGTTTGGTCAAACCCCGTCTAATGCTGGTACAATGTCTACACAAAGTATATTGGGTCAGACTACTCCTGGGTCTGCAGCCTCTATGCTGAGTCAGTTAGCTGCTAAACAACAGCAACCTTCACCTCCAGCAAGCACAGTCCCAACTACAACGCCACCGAAAACTGTCTTTAAAGGTTTCACTTTCACATCCACTCCCAAAATATCTGAACCTAAACCAGATGTTAAGCCAGTAGAGGAGAAGAAAGCTTCAACTACGAGTGATGTGCCTAAGCCGTTTTCAGGCTTCTCTTTCACACTGGCCAAAACTTCATCTTCTACTGCAACAACATCTAGTGGTTCATCAACTTCCCCTACTTCCCAGACTCAGTCAACACCACAAACACAGACAGGATCTGGCGTTTTGTTTGGGAAGAACACACCTCAACCATCTTTTGGATCTTTGGCGGCACAAGGTGCAACTGACTCTGTCTTTAAATCTACTCAGGATAGTCCTTTTGGCGGATCTGGATTATCTGTTATCGGGAAATCTCCTTCTCCAAGGCGTAGAGACCCATCTGCTGGTTCTGATGACCATGTTGAGGAGTACGAACCAACTGTAGACTTTAAACCTGTTGTACCTTTACCCGATTTAATACAGGTGAAAACAGGTGAGGAAGATGAAGAAAAGCTTTTTGCTGATAGGGCTAAATTATTCCGTTTTGATGGTGAAAGTAAACAATGGAAAGAAAGAGGCATTGGTGAATTAAAGATCTTAAAGCACAAGGAAAAAGGTCAGTATAGAGTATTGATGCGTAGAGAACAGGTGTTGAAACTGTGTGCAAACCACATGATTAGTGTAGACATTAAACTCACACAAATGGCTTCTTCTGATAAAGCTTGGGTGTGGACTGCTGCAGATTTCTCTGAGGAAGAGATGAAATATGAAAAGTTTGCTGCTAAATTCAAAAATGCAGATAAGGCTGAAGAATTTAAGAAAGTCTTTGAAAAATGCCAAGAAGATTTGAAAAATACAAAGGAATCCAGTAAAGAAAAGACTGATAAAACAAAGGAAGTGGATAAAGAAAAGACTAACACAACAAAAGTAGAAAGTACTAAAGATGATAAGGGAGCATCATCCTCTGGTAAACCAGTACAGAAAAGTTTATCAGAGATGTTTAAACCAAAGGCAGGTGCATGGACATGTGGTGGATGTTATGTCTCCAATGGTGCTGACATTATTGATTGTCCCTGCTGTGGCACTCAGAAGCCTGGAGCTACAGAGGAAGAGAAAAAAGCTGCAGCTGCTGCCAAGGTAAGCTCAACATTTGGTGGTCAGTCAGGAACGAAGTTTGGATCTATTGGTTCGGGAACTGGGATTTCAGGTTTTAAATTGGGTCTTCAGCCATCTAGTGCTTCAACAGCAACAGAAAATAAATCAGAAATTGCTCCATCTGGATTTAAATTTGGTCTCCAAACTACCTCAGCTAATCAAGAGACTGGAAAACAAGGTGGACAAACGGAAACACTGTCAAAACCATCCTTTGGGTTTGGAGGTGGTGGGTTTAAATTTGGAGGTACCCTAGGAAGTGTCGGTACAAAAACTACCGAATCAGCACAATCATCTTCTGGCTTAAGCTTTGGTCAACCTGCAGTTACTAAACCACATACCCCAGGCTTTGTGTTTGGAGGCTTTCAACCCAGCACAGCCTCAACAGGTTCTATACCCACAGTGGTAGCTGATCAACCCTCAGATGCAGATGCTGGCAGCGCTGGGTTTAATGTGAAGAAGGATGAGCCAAAATACACATTTGGAACACCAACATCCACTACCAAACAAGAGGCGTCTCTGACATCTGCTAACAGCCTCCTTGCCAAATACTTGACAAGTCCAGATGGTTGGGATTGTAATGATATAGGGGAAGGATCTTTGGAAAAGGAGAAACCAACAAATAAAGGACAAATGGCATCTACTTCCTCTAGTTTTACTGTCCAGAAACCTGGAAGTTCTTTATTTAATATGGGGACAACTAAAGATACTGCAGCTGAGTCAGAACAGGATAATGGTTTTAATTTTGGAAAAGCTGCCAGTACTACAAGCACATCAGTGTTTGATTCATCAGCATCAGAAGGGTTCAAATTTTCCTTCCCTTCTGCATCTAGCAGTGAGAAATCCCAATTGCCAGCTGAAGTTGGATCTGGATTCAACTTCTCCATGAGCATCACGAAGGCTCTCACTGGTACAACACCTACCAAATCAACAGCCGCCTCAACTAGCATAACTTCACCAAAATCTCCAGAAGTTACAGAGGATGGTTACTACGTCAATAAAGAAGGAGATGACTCCCATATATACTTTGAACCTGTTGTTCCGCTTCCCGCCAAAGTTGAAGTCAAACTTGGAGAGGAAGATGAGGAAGTGATTTTCACCCATAGAGCCAAACTTTACAGGTTTTTCAAAGGAGAATGGAAGGAACGAGGTCTTGGAAATGTAAAGATTCTCTACCATGTCCAGAATAATAAGGCGAGGATAGTGATGCGGCGTGATGCCATTCTTAAGCTATGTTGTAACCACTACATTACTGAGAATATCAACTTTAAACCCATGCCAAACAGCAACAATTGTGCACTGGTCTGGTATGCCATGGACTTCTCTGAAGAAGAACCTGCTACTGAACAGTTCTCAATTAAATTCAAATCATCAGAAATTGTTGCTAAATTTGAGGCTGCAGTGAAGGAAATCAAAGAGAGAATTGCCAATGTAAGCACAGGGAATGTAGCAAAAAGTGAAGCGCTTCCTGCAGTTGAAACTATAGGGGCTTCTTCTGATACTAAGGGATTGAAGAAAGATGTTTCACAGTCCAAAACTGAGACTGATGTAGAAATAACTAAAGTAGAAACAGCATCAAAAGAGCAGATAGCCAAGGCAAGACAGTTCCAACTCCCTGATCACTTTTATTTATATGAGACTTTACCAGACTGCCCCGGTTGTCGGGGATGTGACGAAAACTGGACGTATGAGTCAGAACTTCAGCAGTATGATGATGAGGATGATGGAGATGAAGAAGACGATTATGACTCGGAAGACTACGAAGATATCGATGACGAAGAAGATGAAAATGAAGGTATGGTATTTACCCTTAATCAAACAAAAAATTCAGACAGGTCCAAATTATAAGATGGTAATTGATGGATTAGGGCTGTCAACAAAAAAATCAATAGACCAATTATTCATATTGAGACCGGAAGTGAACTTTGAACTCATTGAAAAGTGGTCAGATATTTGTGTGAAACATTTTCTTGGTTTGGTGGCCTATATGTCAAACTACTGCTTTCATCCTTAAAATTTACCTTGTAAACACTCTAGGGGCCATATAAGAAGCTCAATCAATGTATCAATATTTGTCAGACTGTTCTTCTGATGAAAAAACAATATCTTAGACAGGTTCAAAATTGGGTCACTTGGGGGGTCAAAAACCAAGTAAAATATAGGAAAACCCTTTTGGGTGCTCTAGGGATGATATTTGTTGCTCAAACAAGTTAGAAATTTGTCAGATGTGTGATTTGATGAAATTTTGGACTAGTTCAAAATTGGACCTATTGAGGTCAAGAATAGGTCACTGGGTCAAATCTTTGGAATAGCTTGTAGGTTCTCTTGAGGCAAAATTTGAAGCTCAATCAACTTGAAAATTGGTCGGAATGTTTTTCTTGATCAAATCTTGAACAAGTTCATAACTAGGTTACTTGGGGCTCAAAAACTAGGTCGCTAGGTCAAATGATTAAAAAAAACTTGTTGGCTCTTTGGAGGCCACATTTGATGCTCAATAAACTTGAAAATTTGTCAAATGTTTGTCCTGATGGTATTTCTGACAAACTTGAAATTGGGCCACTTTGGGTTAAAAAAAAAAGTCTAAGAAAATTTTGATGCTGAATCAACTTTAAAATTGGTCAGATCGTTGTCTCGTTTGAACTTGGGTTATTCAGGTTCAAAAAGGAGGTTGCCAAGTTAAATCACAGAAAAAGCTTGTGGGAAATCTTAAGTTTGTGGCCACAAAATGTGCTCAATCAACCTGGTAATTGGTCAAAAACTTAGTCATTAGGTCAAATTTTCGAAAAACCTCTTGATTGAGAATAATTGTGCAAAAGTATGGATCTCATCCAGAAATGGAGCATATATGAGATGCTCACGTTCAGACTGCCACATTAACCCTTTCCTGTACAAACACGGGATTTCATGTTGCTGTTATTTTATACTTGAGAAAACATTGTGGTAAAAGAAGAAATTGCTTGTAACAAGCAATTTCTTCTTTTTCCATAATGTTTTCTACCCTATTGAATGGTAAGTATTCAAATTAAATCCACTTTAAAATATCGTATGCAAAACCTTTGAATTTGGGTAGGACTAAAATTTCCAAAACTGGAAAGGGTTTATGCATATTCATGGACTTGTTAGAGTGATAACTGTCTCACTCACGGAGGGGACATGACTAAGCTAATTCTGGTATACCTCATTTGGAATCTATTTTTCAAATATCTCTTCTATGTAGAAATTTCGAAACCAGAGTATATTTGCTACCTGAATTTTTTAAAGGAAAAAATAATTTATAACCCATTGTCAAGCAAAGTTTTTGAAGACTGGTCCTAATTAAAAGAAGTCAAAATAACATTTCAAAGAACGGATTTGAAAAATGAATGCATAGAAGAGTAAAACACATTGTTGGAAAACAGGGTAGAAAACATTGTGTGGAAAAGAGAAATTGCATATGACAAGCATTTTCTCCTTTTCTCACATTATTTCCTGAGCTAAACTTTTTAAAGGTATCAAATGTTGGATTTGTGGTAAACAGTTAAAGTTAAGCCTGATTTTTCCTCCAGGTCAAATTTCTCCCAACTCTGGTTCCCTGTATCTTTCACAACTGTTAAGTTCAGGTAAAATACAACAGGGTACCATGCTTTTATATACATCATGTACATTTGTATAATTGTAGTAAGACATCAATCTGCAAAAATAATTAATTGCTAGGTGTTATCATTATCCACACTAATTAGCTAAGTTGGTAGAGCACTGGATTTCAAACTTCAAGATCACAAGTTTGAGCCCTGGGCTGATCATATCTACTAACAAACAAATTGTCTTACGGATGAGAGAGCCTTGTATAAAAAGATGTAATTGATTTAAACAATCTACTTCCTCTTTACCCACACTATTTTTATGGCCCCGCATCGTGAAAACGTTATTGTACAGGAAAGGGTAAAGCTTTGAATTCAAATAGATTTGAGTGAATGTACAAACAGACCAAAATAGATCTCAAAATTATTTTTGCAGCTTGATGCCATTATTTCTCAATTTACACACACAAACCTTATTCTTGGAATATCAGTCTTCATATTTGAGCACTAAACATACAATATGGGGGTATGTGTTGTGGAGTACTAAAATCTAACATTTATGACCTGTCATGCCATAAAAATGATCAGAAAAATCAGCCTAGATGACCTTCCTTCATTATGTTGGGAAATTCCAATGTTTTGTTGATCTCACAGGTGACCAATCGCAGCTGTCAATCAAATAACCAGTCGACCAACGAAAACATTCATTGAGACTAGATACGAGATTTAATCTCCAACATTGGCTGCCATTTTTGTTAACCTCTTTTGTTGGTTTGGCGACTTAAACATTGTAACTACAGCCTATCTCTAAAAAGCTGTAGTTACAACATTTAGGTTGCCGACTAACTATTTTACCTTTTTGATACATGCTTCTTGCCATAAATTTTGCAAAATAGTGCTGTTCCTGACGGAGTCGAATGGCGTGGCAAATGAAGTAAGTGGGCGGGGCCAGCGATTAATCAATTGCCTGATTAACCCTTTCCTGTTTTTGGTAATTTTAGACTAGTCCAAATTGAAAGAGGTTGCAGACAACAATGAAAACTGGATGCCATTTGAAATGAAACCATCCTATGTGGTAGAAAATATTGTGGAAAAAGGAGAAATTGCTTGTTACAAGCAATTTCTTCTTTTTTCACAATGTTTTCTCGAGTATAAAATCACAGGGATGTAAAATCCCGTATTTGAACAGGAAAGGGTTAATGATTATTTTATGTGTTAAAGTTAAACAAGTTGTATGAAGGTGTTTTGCACAGATTGGATATCTAGATAACAAAATACCACATAGACTCAAGAGTCTGTAGAGAGCATATGGACCCTTGTGATTATGCGTAGGTTCTATTAGAAAACATGGGAAAAAAGGCCATAAAGACAAGTTCTTAGTTTATACATTGGAGGCCACAATTTTGGCTCAATCTTCATGAAATTTTAACCGAATAATTGTTAGGTCATAAGGATGATTCCTATTGATTATGGAAAGGTTCCATTTGCAAGCACAGGAAAAGGGGCCTTAATGATAAGTTCTTTGTGTACACTCTAGAGGCTAAAATTTTGGCCCAATCTTCATGAAACTTTGTCAGAATAATTCTTACCTATTGAAACCTATTAAATATGGGAAGGTTCTATATGGAAAACACTGGTAAGGGGTTCTTAGTGACAATTTCTTTGTTTTCACTTTAGATGTCACTGTTTTTGCTCTTTCTTCATGAGACCTATTATCATTTGTCCCCAGTTGCATTTTCATGTAAAACAAAAAAGTACTTTAATTAGCAGATGTTTCTGGTGGGTGATTTAGGACCATCATGGTCCTCTTGATTTCATATGCTTGCAACAATGCTACATAATGTTTATAAAAACATAAGATTCATTTGTTAAACTCTGCCTTTTGACCCATTCCAACACAATTACACTTTTCATGCCCCTCAAGCTTTTAAAAATATTGCGGAAATTAAAGAAATTACTTGTTACCTACCCCCAAGGCAGATTTTGAAAAAATTTACATAGAATTGTTGTCTGCAACTTACCTAACCCATTCCCACACATTGACGCTTTTAAACGCCCCTCAAGGAAAACATTGGAACATTGGGGAAAATATTGTGTAAAATGAAGAAATTGCTTGTAAAAAGCAATTTCTTCATTTTACACAGTATTTTCTACTCAGAAAGTTGAAAAAATCTAAAATTTCAAAAACTTAAGTGTCTTCTGCAACTCCTTTCAATTTGGACCGGTGTAAAATTTAACTGTCTGGTAATGGGTTAAATTTGGAATTTTCCAATGTGAAGCAGCAACATCGTATAGGCAGGTTTTCCTGGATAAAGGGTCATATATATCTGATTGTATCAGATAAGTTCCTCACTTAACCCATTAACAGACAGCAAAATTTTTAGACTTGTCCAAAATGAAAGAAGTTGCAGAGGACAATTCAAAGTTATGTAATTTCAGATTTTTTTCCAATTTCTAGGTAGAAAACATTGTAACAAGCAATTTCTTCATTTTCCTCAATGTTTTCCAAAGCTTTTTTTCTTTGGGGCATCTAAAATGTCACTGAGTGGGAATGGGTTAAAGTCCTTCTTGAGACTATAAAATTAACTTTATTCAAGGATACTATGTTTTACCCAATCCCACACAATCACGCTTTTTGACACCCGTCAAGAAAAAAGCTTTGAATACATTGTTGACTATGAGGCAATTGCTTGTAATAAGCAAATTCTTCAATGTCCTTAAATATTTCTACCCTAAATTGTAATCAGAAATTGTAAAAATCCAGGGCTAGATTGAGTGGTAATTTATCAAGCATTATACTCTGGATGTTAACCCTTGTCATGCTGTATAAATTACCTTACTGAATTGGTGTAAAATTAAAGGGCTGAAAGCACTGATAAAACCTGTTGTTCAAAATACAATATTTCTTTAAGAAATCAATTTCATAAATGACCCTGACAGCAAAAGTACAAGCAGAAGGTGTAGACCAAGATCAGACTGCACTTATGTGTAGTCTGATCTTGGTCTACACCTCCTGCCAAAACCAGAATATTCCGGGTTCAGCATGACAAGGGTTAAATTCTCATTCGTCATTTTCCTTCAGTTGGCTTAACCTGTTTATTTTACAATTCATCATTTGACAGGGTTCATGATTTGACCGCCTTTTTGCATGACAGGTCATATTTAGCCTACTTACACATCTTTCTTCATTTAATATAAAGTGTGACTTAAGCTGGGGTGTAGATTTACATGCTTGACTTGTGTAACATGGGCTTTTCATCGTGCAGACAGGTACATTTTTCAAGGCCACTTGTCCAGGGACAAGTAAATACCAGGTCAAATTAAATAGATCTCAAAAATAACTAGCTACATTGGATATATTGGAAAATTATCATAATGTTTATATTGAAGGATGGAATATATTGTGGTAAATGATGAAAATGCAAAAGTGCAAGGTGAGATTTTTTGATTGGTCATTGTCTGTCTGTCTGTTCATCCAACCAGAATTTCTTTAAAAATCTTCTCCTCCTAACTCAGTAAGCCAATGAAGCTGAAATTTTGCAGGTATGTTCAGTGGATGAAGTTCTACAAAAGTTGTTAAAGAGAATTTAAATCGATTAAAAACTCTGGTTGCCATTTCATTTGAAAATGGGAAATTTTAGTCAATCTTTGAAAATCTTTTTTTCAGAAATTACATGGCCAAGGGCATTATATTTCATATACAGCAAAATCATATGGTTCTCTTTCAAGTTTGCTAAAATTATAACTCTGGGGTCGAAAAGGGCCAAGGCCTAGAAGTTTGGAAAAATGCTTAACTAGAGCAAGTTCAAAAGACTTCTCCTATACTAAAAAGTCTTGATCTTTCATATTTGGAACATAGCACTACTAGATGGTTTTGTAATATTTCACTTAAAATTATACCTCTACGGTAAAAATGACCCAACCCAAAGGGGTGTAAAATAGGTAAAAACACCAGATTTTGAGTTATTTAAAAAATGTATTATTCTTTAATATAAGGCCGAGGTCACTTTTATTTGGAATGTAGCATAGCCTGATTATCTACCAATTTTGATGAGATAAAGCTTGTAGGATAAAAACTCTCCTAGGTCAAAGTTCATAAAAATGGGAAGGATTTCATGTTTGATATATAGTATAACAAGATGGTTACCTACCATGTATATAAATTTTCCCTTGGATAAAAAATGGCCCTACTCAAAAGGTTCAAAGATTGGATAAGTGCTCAGTCAGGCCAGTTTCAAAAGTCTCTCCAGAAATATAAAGTGTTGGACAGTCATACTTGTTATGTAGCATCACTAGGTGTTTTTTTTTTTTTTACTATTTTACTTAAAATTATGTCTCTAGGGCCCAAAACAGATCTATACCAAAATTTGGAAAACTGCTCAATTTGAGCAAGCTAGAATTTTTTTCTTCTTAATTCAAAGGCCTAGACAAAGTTATTTGGAGTGTTACTCAACTGGATAGTTATTTACAATTTTTGTTGTCTAAAGTAGCCCTGCCTAATGGGTTCAAATTTTATAAAATGCTCTATTAGAGCAACTTCGAACGTCTTCTCCTCCTAATCTATGAATCCTAAGGCACATGTAATCATATTTGTTATGTAAAATATCCAAATAGCTTGGTACTAACTTTCTTAAAATCATACCCATGGTGTTGAAAACAGCCTGAAGCCATGCTGTTGAATTTATTTGGCTTCAGTTGCGTCGTCTTTTTACCAAAAAGTACTTCAACTTGCAGATGGCTCAGTGAGCAGTTGAGTGATTTAGGACCATCACGGTCCTCTTGTCTTCATTAACAAAGTTTTCTCAAACCAGTCTCTCTACTTTTCTTTCAGACAAGTTTATTTTAATTCTGAACAAGTAGAAAATAATTCCTTACTTGCCAATGGACAAGTCCATGGGTTAGTGCAAAACTGTTGTAGCTGGCTATATATTTATATGCAGTTATAGCTATTTCATGCTGACCCGTGGAAGTGGAGAAAATCTGTATTTCCACACCACTGATGTAAGCAAGGTAGATCTAGATAAGACAAAAAGGAGATTGATCAAGATCGTCATTCTGCTTGAAATATGTTTTTCCTTTACTATATTTGGTACAAACCTGATACATTGTCATAGTTTTTGTGCAATTGGTGTTTGTCTCCCAAACACCTCAACATTTTGTATCGATCTTAATCCGTTCAAAAACAGTCTAGCTTTTTTACGCCCTCCAAGGAAATAAAGATTATTAAGACATTTTGGATAATGAAGAATTTAGCCCTATTCTGTCCGATCCCTGATTTAACATAGAAATAAAGAAGGAAAACTTTAAAAATCTTCTTCTCCCAAACCATAAGGCTTAGAGCATCATCTATAGACCCTCTACCAAAGTACTTCAAATAATTACCGTATTCTAAAAATTAGCCCTTTCTTGGAGATCCCTGATTTTACATAGAAATAAAGAAAGAAATCTTAAAAAATCTTCTTCTCCCAAACCCTAAGGCCTAGAACGTTTATATTTGGTTTAAATTATCATCTATTGAACTTCAACCAAAATACTTCATAGAATTACCGTATTCTAAAAATTAGCCCTTTTCTATGCGATCCCTGATTTTACATGGAAATAAAGAAGGAAAACTTTAAAAATCTTCTTCTCCCAAACCATAAGGCCTAGAGCTTTGATATTTTGTACAAATCATCATCCATTGACCCTATACCAAAATACTTCAAGGAATTACCGTACTATGAAAATTAGCCCTTTTCTGTGTGATTCCTGATTTTACATGAAAATAAGAAGGAAAACTTTAAAAATCTTCTACTCACAAACCATCAGGCTTAGAGCTTTGATATTTTGTATAAATCATCATCTATTGACCATTTACCAAAATACTTAAAAGAATTACCGTATTATGTAAATTAGCCCCTTTCTTTGTGATTCCTGATTTTACATAGAAATAAAGAAGGAAATCTTTAAAAGTCTTCTTCTCCCAAACCATAAGGCCAAGGGCTTTGATATTTAGTGTGTAATAATACCTATTGACCCTGTACTAAAATACATCATAGAATTACTGTATCCTGAAAATAAGCGCTTTTTTGTGCAATTCCAGGAGTAATTAAAGATATAGAAAATGTTCTCCTTCTAAACCATTAGGCATAGAGCTTTGATATTTGGTATGTATTAATGCCTATTGACCCTCTACTTAAGTGCTTCATAGAATTACTGTACTCTTGAAATTAGCTCACTATGGTTAGATCTTCACTATACCTAGGATAAAAGGAGAGAATTTTTAAAAATCTTCTTTTCCAAAAGGATTAGGTGTAGGGCTTTGATATTTTGTATATAATATCATAAGGCCTTGAGCCATCATACTCAGGGGAGCGATAAAGGACCATCATGGTCCTCTTTTTTAGCTCTACTGGCCGAAGGCCACTAGAGCTATAGCGATGGCTTTTTCCCATCCGGCGTTCGTCCGTCGTCCATCCATTAAACTTTTCCCTGTTTACACGATAGAGTCCACAGTTTTTTATCAGATTTCCTTCAAACTTTCACAGGATGATTGTACCATCATAAGGATTGTTCCTTTCGAAATTGGGTCAGATCCATCAGGAAACACGGGAAAAGGGGCCTAATTAAAACTTAATTAAAAAATCCTTGTTTACGCGATAGAGTCCACAGTTTTCATCGGATTCTCTTCAAACTTACACAGAATGATTGTACTATCATAAGGATGGTTCCTTTCGAAAATGGGTATGATCCGTCAAGAAACATGGGAAAAGGGGCCTTATGAAAATTTTATTAAAAAAATCCTCATTAACACTCTAGAGTCCACAGTTTTCATCAGATTGTATTTAAACTTTCACAGAATGATTGTACCAACATAAAGATCGTTCCTTTCGAAAATGGGTATGATCCGTCAAAAAACACGAGAAAAGGGGCCTTATGAAAATTTAATTAAAAATTCCATTAAAAATCCTAGTTTACGCGATAGAGTCCACAGTTTTCAATGGATTCTCTCCAAACTTTCTCAAAATGATTGTACCATCATAAGGATCGTTCCTTTCGAAAATGAGTCTGAACTGTCAAGAAACATGCAAAAAGGGGCCTTATGAAAATTTAATTAAAAAATCCTTGTTAACACTCTAGAGTCCACAGTTTTCATCAGATTGTATTTAAACTTTCACAGAACGATTGTACCATCATAAGGACTGTTCCTTTGGGAATTTGGTCAGATCCATCAGGAAACACGGGAAAAAGGGCCATATGAAAATTTAATCGAAAAATCTTTTAAAAAATCCTCTTTAACACTCTGGAGTCAACAGTTTTCATTGGATTCTCTTTAAACTTTCACAGAATGATTGTACTATCATAAGGGTTGTTCCTTTTGAAATTGAGTATGATCTCATTAATAATCTAATAATTTTCAATGGATTCTCTTCAAACTTTCACAGAATGATTGTACCATCATAAGGATTGTTCCTTTCGGAATCGGATATGATTCCTCAAGAAACATCGGAAAAGGGGCCTTATTAAATTTAATTCAAAGATCTTTGTTAACACTCTAGAGTCCACAGTTTTCATCTGATTGACTTCAAACTTTCACAGAATGATTGTACTTTCATGAGAATTGTTCCATTCAAAATTTGGAATGATCAGTCAAGGACCACGGGAAAAAGGGGCTCAATACAAACTGGATTGAAAAAGTCCTCGTAAACTCAATAGAGTCCATAGTTTTCAACAAATTCTCTTCAAATATTCCCAGAATGATTATTACATTAAATGGATTGTTCCTTTCGGAAGTAGGTTTGATCCATCAAGTTTCATGGGAAAAGGGGCCCTATGAAAATTTAATAAAAAAATCTTAGTTAACACATCATGGCCCTAGATTTCACCTGATTGACTTCAAACTTTCAAATAATGATTGTACCAACATAAGGATTGTTCCTTTCAAATTTGGTCTGATCCTTTGAGAAACATAGGAAAAGGGGCTTTAGGAAAATTCAATTAAAACAATTTGAATTAATGCTTGTACGTCCACAGATGAGATGGGGTTGTCTTTATACTCAAACAGAATATGGGAAAAGGGGCTATATGAAAATTCAATAAATAAAACCCTGTTAACACAATGAAGCCCACAGCTTTGATCAGATTTTGTTGAAACTTTCACAGAATGATTGGAAGGTCATAACTTTCATTCTTTTCATTACAGGGTTGGAACTGTCAAGAAACACAGGAAAAAGGGCCTTATGAAAATTTCATTTATAAATCCTTGTTACCAAGTCCAGAGCTTTCATCGGATTTTCTTCAATTTTTCACAGAATAATTGTACAATAATAATGAATGTTGATGTTTGCATTAGACCTGGTCCGTCCAGTATCATAGGAAAAGGAGCATTATGAAATTTAATTTTAAAATCATTGTACCACAATAAAGTCAACAGTTTTCATCAGATTCTGTTAAAACTTTCACAGAATGATTATTCCATCATGAGGATTCTTTCTTTTCAAATTAGGCGTGATCTGTCTAGTATCATGGGAAAAGGGGCCTTTTGAGAATTATATCTATAATCCTTATAACCAAGTCCAGAGCTTTCATTGAATTTTGTTCAAACCTTCACAGAATCATTGTACAATAATCATGATTTTTGATGCTGACATGAGACCTGATCCTTCATATATCACAGGAAAAGGAGCCTTATGAAAATTTTATTTTAAAAATTTTACACCAAAATAAAGTCTGCAGTTTTCATCAGATTCTGTTCAAACTTTCACAGAATGTTTGTACCACCATAAGGATTGTTTCTTTCCAAATTGGGCCTGATCTGTCTACTATCATAGGAAAAGGGGCTGTATGAAAAATTATTACCAAATCCTCATAAACACAACAATGTCCTCAGTCTTTATCAGAATCTCTTCAAACTTTAATAGAATGATTGTACCATCATTTGGATTGTTTCTTCTGATTGGTTAAGTGACACAAGAAAAGGGACCTTATAAAAATTTTATTACAAACATTATTACAATAAAGTCCTCAGTCTTTATCATTTTCTTCAAACTATCATTAGGATTGTTCCTTTGTACATTGGGTCTGATTTGTTAACCCATTCCAACTCAAGCCCTCCTTTTTACACCCCTCGAGAAAAAAGGTTTGGAAAACATTGTGGAAAATGAAGAAATTGCTTGTATCAAGCAATTTCTTCATTATCCACAATGTTTTCTATCCAAAAAGACGAAAAAATTCAACTTGAAATTGTCGTCTGCAGCTTCTTTCAATTTGGACCAGTCTAAAATTTTTGCTGTGTTGGAATGGGTTAAGTTTCACAGAAAAAGGGGCCTTATGAAAATTTTGTTACAAAAATTCTTGACACAATTCAGTCCACTGTTTTCATTGATTTTCTTTAACTTTTAAAGAATGATTGTACCTTCATTAGAATTGTTCCTTTTGAAATTTGGTTTGTTCTGTAAAGTATCATGAGAAAAGGGGCCCTATGAAGATTTCACTATAAACTCATTCACACAATAAATTCCAGAAATTACATAGATTGATTGTACCATCATTCCTATTGTTGATTTTGGTGGATCTGATTATGGCAAGTGTCACATAAAAAGGGGCCTTATGAAAAACTTTCTTAAATATTCTGGTTAACACATAGATGTCCCTTGATTTCACTGGATTTCACAGAATGATTGTACAATCACTTAAATGGTTCTTTTCAGAGCTGGGTACAATCCATCAAGTTTCATGTAAAAAGGGGCCATATGATTTTTTTTTAAATATTCTAGTAAGCATAATGAATTCCCAATATTTCATCGGATTCACTTTTAACTTTCACAGAATGATAAAACCAACAGTAAAATATCACAGGAAAAGGGGCCTTATGAGAACTTGTTAACACAATAAAGTCAACAGTTTTATCGTTCTCTTCAAAGATGCATGGAATAATTGTGGCATTCGAAACACAGGAAAAGGGGCCTTACAGATTATCATTCAAAACATTCTTGTGTATGTGATGAAGATCACTATCATTATCAAATTGTCTATTAAATTTCACAGGACAATTGTCAGGTTGTAAGGAAAGTTCCTTTTGGAATGAAATTGATCCATCAGAAAAAACAGGAAAAGGGGCCTTATTGATTTTCATTCAAAACAATCCTGTTTATGTGATAAAGTCAACAATTATTGCCAGATTCTGATGAAATATTCACAGAATGATTATAGGGTCATAAGGTAACTTTCTTTTGGAAAAGGAGTGGATCCGTCATGAAACATGGGAAAAGGGGCCTTGAGGATTGTTGCTTAAAATGATAAAGGGGATAAAGCCCCTTTTTTTTTCTTTATGCATTCTTCTTTGAGCAATTAACTTCCTTAAATATCAGATTTCTTTAACGGAAAACTTGATAACCAGTAGAGCGTCTCAGGCCCTCATGGGCCTCTTGTTTCTTCTTTGATTTGAAATCCAGGGGGGGGGGGATATTTGTTACATTCAGTGATCATCTAGTTGCTTTTCAAGCTCTGCCTAGTTAAGTTAGATATTGATCTCAGCTAAATTACATAAGTACTGGTCTAATACTTTGTCTTACATGCCTTTTCAATCTAAGCCTAGTTAATGTAGATATTGATACCAGCTAAATCACTTATATATTGATTTAAGCTAATTATTTTGTCAAACATAACCTGTTTTACATCTCTGTTTTTGCACAGCTAAAGCTACAGACCAAGTCACCAAACATGATCAAACTAAGAAAGGTATTAAGATAGTTACCTGAGATTTGTTAGCTCAGTTCACTGTTCATATGGTTTGTTCACCTCAAAAAGGAAGCATGTTCTTTTCAGTTGAATAACCCTTTCCCACACAATCCTGCTTTTAGCTCTGCTGGCCAAAAGTCAGTAGGCTATTTTCATGGCTTTGTGTACTGTGTGTGTATTTCTTTAAACCTTTTTAGCTCAACTGAGTAGGAAGTGCTCTGGGTGAGCTATTGTAATTGGTCATCATCTGGTGTCTGTCCGCCGTCCATTTGTCTGTCTGTTTGTTCACAATTACAAGGAAAAAAAAAATCTCCTAAATTAACCATCAAATTTCAACCAAACTTCACAGAAATGATCTTTATGAAGAATTTTGTTACCTTGGCAGCTGAGTGAAAAAACTTATAAAAAGAACTTCTCCCAAACCATAAGGCCCAGAGCTTTGATATTTGGTATAAAGCATCATCTATTGACCCTAAAAAAATAATTCAAAAAATTACAGTATCCTGAAAATTAGTCCTTTTCTGTGTGATCTCTGATTTACATACAAATAAAGAAAGAAATCTTTGAAAATCTTCTTCTCCCAAAAACCATAAGGCCTAGAGCTTTGATTTACGGTAGAAATCATCATCTATTGACCCTCTACCAAAATACTTCAAAGAATTACCATATTCTGAAAAAAGCCCTTTTCTGTGTGATCCCTGATTTTACATAGAAATAAAGAAGGAAATATTTGAAAATCTTCATCTCCTAAACCATTAGGCCTAGAGCTTTGATTTTTTTGTTTGTATCAATTTTTATTGACCCTTTACCAAAATACTTAAAAGAATTACCATACTCTTGAAATTAACTTGATATGGATTGATCTTCAATATAAATACATAGAATTAAAGGAGAAAATCTTTAAAGAAATTTTATTCTAAAATAATTAGGTGCAGGGCTTTGATATTTTGAATATATCATAAAGCCTTGAGCCATCATACTCAGGGAAGGGATATAGGACCAACACAGTTCTCTTGTTTTTAGAATCTTTTGAAAACCTCGAAGTTGGATTTAATGTAATTTTTACAGGTATGACCTTAGTGATTGATTGAATGGGGTTTTACGCCGCTTTTAACAATCTTTCAGTTATATCGCGGCGGCTGGAGCACCTAACAACGGAATCCTGGTATTTCTCACACCAGTACTACCATTACATCCTTTCCTAGCCTCCAGCTGCTATCCCACATAGGTCTAGGATTATCGACCCATTAGTGAGAGACAAATAGTCGGAAAGGATGAGTGCCGCCGTCGGGAATCGAACCCGGGACCTCTAGATTGAGAGTCCGACGCGCTACCAACTGCGCTATGACGGCGGCTTTATGACCTTAGTGATTCATTCAAAGATTTTTTATTGGATTAAAACAGTTTTTATAAGAAGGCTAATGGTATATTGTCAAAACTTCAAAAGTCTTCTCAGTAACACTGGTTTTAGCTCAAGTGGCCAAAGACCAGAAGAGCTATAGCGATGGTGTCTGTCAAGTTGTCTGTCTGTAAACTTTTCCTTGTTAACCCTCAGAGTCCACAGTTTTCATTGTATTCTCTTCAACCTTTCTCAGAATGATTGTACCATCATTAGGATCGTTCCTGTTTGAAATTGGGTCAGATCTGTGGAGAAACACAGGAAAAGTGGCCTGATGAAAATTTAATTGAAAAATTTATTGAAAATCCACTTTAACACTCTAGAGTCCACATTTTCATAAAAATCATCTCAAACTTTCTCAAAATGATTTCACCATCATAAAGATCATTCCTTTCCAAATTGGGTCTGATCTATAAAGAAACACAGGAAAAGAGGCCTTATAAAAGTTTGATTAAAAGTCCGCTTTAACACTCTAGAGTCCAGTTTTCATCAGATTCCTTTCAAACTTTCACGGAATGTTTGTAACGTTATGAGGATTGTTCTTTTGAAAAGGCGAGTCAGACTGCTAATCTTCAATCATGGGATGTCATGTGTTCATCCCTGGCAGCGGCACATATCCTTTCTGACATTTGTCTCTCACCAATGCGTGGATAATTGTAAACCTAAGTGGGAGGCTAGGAAGGATGTAGTGGTAGTACTGGTGTGAGAAATACCAGGAATCCATTGTTAGGTGCTTCAGCTGATTAAATACTGTCAAAAATGGCATTCCTCAATCAATCAATCTTGAAAAGTGGCTCTGATCCATCAAGTATTATTGGAAAAGGGGCCCTATTAAATTAAATAAAAAATCCTCGTTAACACTCTTAAGTCCAAAGTTTCCAACGAATTCTCTTCTAACTTTCACAGAATGTTTTACCATCATAAGGATCCCTCTTTTCCAAAGTGGGTCTGATCTGTCATGCATCATTAGAAAAGCATCATAGGAAAAGGAGCCTTATGAAAATTTAATAAAAATACCTTGTTAACACAATGTTGTCCCTAGATTTCAGATTCATTTTGAAATGTCATAGAATGATTGTACCATCATGAGTATTGTTCCTTTTGAAATTGGGTCAGATCTGTCAAGAAATACAGAAGAAGGGGCCTTATAAAAATTTAATTTCAAAAAATCTTAGTTAATGCAATAAGGTCCATAGATTTTTCGGATCTTCTTTATTCTCTCAAAGAATATTTATACCATTATAAGGATAGTTCCTTTCCAAATTTGCTCTGAACTGTCAAGAAACAAGGGAAAAGAGGCCTTATGAAAATTTCATCAAAAATTCCTCATTAACACAATTGAGCCAACAGCTCTGATTAGATTTTGTTGAAACTTTCAGAGAAAGATGATTAGGTCATATTGATCATTATTCTTGAAATGGGCTTTGAACTGTCAAGAGACAAGGGAAAAAGGGGCCTTATGAAAATTTTTTGTTAAAATCCTTGTTCCCAATTCTACAGCTCCCAATTCTACAGCTCTAATTGATTTTCTTTTATGTTTCACAGGATGATTGTACAATAATTACAATAGTTGATGTTGACATAAGAACTCGTCCGTCAAGTATTACAAGAAAAGGAGCCTCATGAAACTTTCATTTTAAAATCCTTGTACCACAATAAAGTCCACAGTTTTCATCAGAATCTATTCAAACTTTCATAGAATCTTTGCACCATCATTAGGATTTTTTTTCAAAATTGGTTTGATGTGTCTAGTATCACAGGAAAAGGGGCTGTTTGAAAATTTTATTACTAATCCTTTTTTTTTCTTCGTTAGAAATGATCCTTTAGAAATGTTTTGTTCTGTAAAGTATCATGGGAAGGGCCCTTCGAAAATTCACTTTAAAGTTCTTATTGATACAATAACATCCACAGATTGATTGTACCATCATTATGTTTGTTGATATTGACAGTGGATCTGATTGGTCAAGTTTAACACTAAAAGAAGCCTTATGAAAAACTGATTTAAATATTCTAGTTAACACAATGATGTCCCTAGATTTCACTGGAATCACTTCAAACTTTCACAGAATGATTGTACCATCATGAGTATTGTTCCTTTTGAAATTGGGTCAGATCTGTCAAGAAATACAGAAGAAGGGGCCTTATAAAAATTTAATTTCAAAAAATCTTAGTTAATGCAATAAGGTCCATAGATTTTTCGGATCTTCTTTATTCTCTCAAAGAATATTTATACCATTATAAGGATAGTTCCTTTCCAAATTTGCTCTGAACTGTCAAGAAACAAGGGAAAAGAGGCCTTATGAAAATTTCATCAAAAATTCCTCATTAACACAATTAAGCCAACAGCTCTGATTAGATTTTGTTGAAACTTTCAGAGAAAGATGATTAGGTCATATTGATCATTATTCTTGAAATGGGCTTTGAACTGTCAAGAGACAAGGGAAAAGGAGCCTTTAGAAATTTTTTTTGTTAAAATCCTTGTTCCCAATTCTAGAGCTCTCATTCAATTTTCTTTTAACTTTCACAGGATGATTGTACAATGATTACAATCGTTGATGTTGACATAAGAACTTGTCCTTCAAGTATTACTAGAAAGGAGCCTCATGAAAATTTCTTTTTAAAATCCTTGTACCACAAATTTGACCAATCAGATCCACTATCAATATCAAATCTATCTGTCATCAAACAATCAAATGTCACAATCAAGATAAGTGAATACGCTTATTAGCATTGAATTGATATAAGTTTTTTTTTTGCTGCAGTATATTGCAAGCTAGACTTTCATTTAAAAATCTAATTTCAATATTTGAAAATCTATTCTTATTACTAGATCATGGGGCTAATATGATACAATAACAAAGAGAACTTTGGATGCTTCTCAAGAACAATACTGAAGACAAGGGAGAAAGTTATATTGTAACAAACAAATTTTACTTTTCAAACAGTAGTAACTACATTATTTAGCCCATGCTTTTCATTGTATAACATCTAGAAATGAAACTGAAATGACAAGACACTCTAATATGAGGATCCCAGAAAACAAAACAAAATGTGAATCCTCCCTGCAGTGGAAAATTTTTGTTGTTGTTATTCTTTGAAAGTATCTTACGGTTACAGACTGTATAGTCATCATAGGCGTTGTGTGAAAAGGTCTATTTGACAAGTCTAAAATTTGGTCATGTGGGAATTTGTATAAAAAGAACAGTACTATATACATGGTAACTATATACAGCTTATGTTGTGCAAGAAATTGAAAATAAATTGTTACTCTAAAAAATAATGATAACCTTGTGTCATTCACAGAAAGTGATGTAGCCATTGACTCGGGATCTGTGTTTGGGAACGCAGCTAGCAGCTCTTTCAGCTTCGCATCCTTGGCTAAAACGAGCCCAAATCAACCTTTTGGTGGAGGTATAGGTAACAAGGATTTAATAATACTCATTTATACAAATTTATCTTGATATAAGAACAGGTATTTGTATACAATTTTTTAGTTTTGTCCAATTTGATATAAAAAGAAAATTAAAAGTGTAATTTGAAAAGTAACCAACCTACAGGGTTTGTGGGAAGGCAAGTCTCTTTTTTTCCCACAATATTTTCTCAATTATGAAATCACTCGGACTTAAAAACAAGGGATTGTTAAAGGGTAACCTTTTCTTGTTCAATCCCTGGTTTTTACTTCCTGGTGATCTTATAGCTCAGATAACATTGTGGAAAAAGAAGAAATTGCTTTCAGCAAGTAATTTCTTCTTTTTCTACAATATTTTCTACCCTTCTGGATGGTTATTTTTCAAATTCAATTGACTTTAAAATTTGTCCACAAATCTTTTAATTTTGACAGTTCTAAAATTTTGTAAAACAGGAAATGGTTAAGAAAGATTCTTTGACGAGTTCTACATTTTGTTGATATCTTGTAAATAATATTCTTTCTTTATTTTGAGGGAATTTGGTAAAGGCTTAACCCTTTCCCGTTCAAAATGGGATTTTACGTTCCTGTGATTTTATACTTGAGAAAACATTGTGGAAAAAGAAGAAATTGCTTGTAACAAGCAATTTCTTCTTTTTCCACAATATTTTCTACCACATAGGATGGGTTCATTTCACGTAGCATCCAGTTGTCATTTTCGTCTGCAACCTCTTTCAATTTGGACTAGTCTAAAATTTCCAAAAACGGGAAAGGGTTAATTGAAAAAAAAAAAATAGGAAATTTCTGGTTGGTATTACGTAAATTAAATATAAAAAAAAACCCTACAGATAGAGGGAGTGCCTTCACATCCAAATTGTGACATTTCTTTCTTTCTTCATCAAACCCTATGATGTGGGTACTAATTGACAGATTGCTGACCCTGCCCACTGTCCGACAGGAAGTTCCACTTGGATATCAAATTGCCATATTTTGCAAATTTGTGGCCAGTAACATGTAACAAAAAAGTAAAATTCTTGGTTGGCAACCTAAATGTTGTAACTAAAGCTTTAATATAATTATGATGTTATAGTCACCAAATCAACAAAACTGCTTCAACTAACTTTCACTAGAATGATCCTCTAGTGAGTCTTTTTAGATTCCATCAATTAATTTTGATTCATTGAAAATGTGGCTTTTATGGTTGTGGCTTATGCCCATTTGGTATCCAGTGGATTTTTTTTATTAAAAATGCAAACACCTTTTAATCTGACTTGGTAAATGAATTGACATTTGCAAAACAAGAAAAGGTTCAAATATTAAAAGATTTCATTGACAAGGTTTATTCGACACACATGGTGAATATGATATCTGAAAACACCATTAGCTTAATCAGTACAATCAGGTTTGTGGAGCGATACAGGCACTCAAGCTCCTCTAGTTTCATATTTTGGCTCAATCTTCATTAAACTTTGTCCAGAATAATTGTTAGGTCATAGGGATGAACCCTATTGATTATGGGAAGGTTCTATTGGAAAACACATTAATGGGGCCTTTATGATAATTCTTTTGTTTATATTGATTGGCTCCAGTTGCATTTAGGTGAGCGATTTCGGACCATCATGGTCCTCTTGTTTAATTTAGCCCACTTGAAGTTATCATCTTCAGCACCTTTAAATTTAGACCAATATAAAGTTTTCTTGTCTGGTAAGAGGTTAACATGGTCTTCTCTGAAAATGCTGAATTGATGGATTGCTCACTGACCGGGCCCACTTCCTGCTACAAAAAATTAGAATGAGATTCTAAAATGTATTATTTTTCAAAATTAATTGTCATTAACGGTAAAATGGTTGAGTTGGTTGTGGTAAGTAAAGCTTGAATGTAGTTACAACATTTAGGTTGTTGCCAAGTCAACATATATGCTAGGGATTTCATGAACTTTGAATTTTTGTCTGCAACTCCTTTCAATTCGGACCAGGCTAAAATCTTGCTGCCTGGTAATGGGTTATGATTCATCTGTGTAATTTTTCCACCTAACAGGAAGTGGTAAGCCTTTCCAATGGGAGGGGGCTGGGAAAACACTGTTTGGAGCTGGGGCTGGTGATAATGGTGGTAGTGATGAAGAAGGGGAGGTCACTCAAGGAGATGATCCTCACTTTGAGCCAGTGGTACCTCTACCAGAACTCATTGAAGTAAAAACAGGTAAACTTGTTATGCTTTTTTATGCTTTTGGACGCCCCTCAAGAAAAGCAATTGGGAAAACGTTGTATAAAAGTAACAAGCAATTTCTTCATTATACCCCTCTGTAGCTTTTTCATGTCTGCTCAATTTCTCAGCAACTATTGGACGGATTTGATTCAAACTTCTCCAAAATAATTAGACAGAAGGCTTTGCTATTTTGTATATATCATAAAGCCATGAACCATCATACTCAGGGGAGCAATTTAGTACCGTCATGGTCCTCTTGTTGTTACATTTCTGTAGCTTTTTCATGTCCGCTCAATTTTGTGGCAACTATATTATTCAAACTTTTATGTTTTAATCAGTATCAAGCAGAGATGTGCATATTTTATTTTTGTTATGTTCCATTGATTATTTTTGACAGAGTTATGGCCCTTTGGTGAAAAATGGTGTCTGCTCAATTCTTCTGCAACCATTGGATGGATTTGATTCAAATTTCACAGAAAGACTCAGTATAAGTCAGACTTGTGCATATCCTATTTTGGTTATGGTCCATTTATTTTTGACTGACTTATGCCCTTTTACCAAAAGAACACTTTTTGGCGGAAAGCACTTGTATACGGACAAGTGCTGTTGGGGGATATCTGTCCGCTTTGTGACAATTTCTAGTTTACACTTAATTTTCTACCCAGAAAGTTGAAAATATTTAAAATTTCATAACATTTGAATTGTTATGTGCAACTCTTTTCAATTTGAGCAAGTCTAAAATGTTGTTGTCTGGTAATGGGGTAACCTATCCCACTCAATTCCATTTGAGATATTTCAGGGATCAACAATAAGGGTGTCCCAGGATCCTCATCCCAGGATCCTGAGGATCCATTATTATTGGAAGGAATCCCAGGAATTCTAGGCTAGGGATTCTGTCAGGATCCTTCAATATTTTGTGAGCTCAACAGATCTTAATGTTTCAACTAATTCTCCTGATTTGCTGAATATGTTTCAATAAATTCCGAATTGTTCCATCAATTACCAGACAAAAACACTTATCCAAACTTAATGAATTTTTCAGACAACTTTTTTAGGGTTAATGGAATTCAAAAAATGACTTTTAGCTCACCTGAGCATAATCGCTCAAGGTGACTTTTTGTGATTATTGAACATCCATCATGCATCTTCAAAAAATTCCTCACAAAGACTATAGGGGATACAATTTTGGCCCAATCTCCATGAAACTTGGTCAGAATGTTTGTCTAGTCACAAGGATGAACCCTATCAAAATGGGAATGTTCTGTTGGAAAACTCAGGAAGGGGGGTCTTAATGACTATTTCCTTGTTAGCACTCCTGGGCCACAATTTTGGACCAATCTTCGTTCTTAGCACTCCTGTGGCCTCAATTTTGGTCCAATTTACTTTAAACATGGTTAGAAAGTTTCTCTGGTCACAACGATAAACCCTATTGAAAACAGGAAGGTTCTTTTGGAAAACAGGGGAAAGGGCCTTAATGACAATTTCCTTGTTAGCACTGTAGGGGCCACAATTTTAGCCCAATCTTTTTTAAACTTGGTCAAAATGCTTTGCAGGTCAGAAAGATGAATCCTATCAGAAATTTGAAGGTTCCATTTGGAAATTGGGAAAAGGGATCTTAATGACAAATTCCTTGTTGGCAATCCAGGGGTCCCAATTATGGCCAAATCTTCAGTAAACTTGGTCAGAATGTTTGTCTGAGCACAAGGATGCACCCAAATGAAAATGGGAATGTTTTCTTGGAAAGTATGGGTAAAGTGGCTTTAATGACAATTTCTTTGTAAGCACTCTAGGGATTTAATCTGGATGAAACTTAGTCAGAAGGGTTGTATGGGAATGAGTTAACCCTTTCCTGTTTTTTGAAATTTTAGACTGGACCAAAATCAAAGGTTTTGTAGACGACAATACAAAGTTGAATTTATTTTATAAATAATCATTCAGTAGGGTAGAAAATATTGTGGAAAAAGAAGAAATTGCTTGTTACAAGCAATTTCTTCTTTTACCACAATGTTTTCCCAAGTATAAAAATACAGGGACGTAAAAACCAGTGATTGTACGGGAAAGGGTTAAAGTACAGGGGGTATATTCAGGAGGGATCCCTGACTATCTGAAGGAAACCCTGATGTAATCAGTAGGGATCCCATTGAATTAAAGTTAGTGTTGACCCTTGTATTTGTAAACAAGCTATCATTTATGTGTACTAGGAATTTTTATGCCCACGCATCGATAGATCGGGGGCATATTGTTTTACCAGTGTCTATCTGTCTATCTGTCTGTCTGTCTGTCTGCAAAACTTAACCTGCCAACTAAACATTTTCCTTTAACTTCAACCCTGATTAAGTAACAATGCTAATATTTGGTATGTAGATAGGTCTCAACAAGTTGCAACTGGGGAAGGTCATTTCATCAAGGTCAAGGTCAAAATTTGAACCCTTTTCCCTAAAACCAAGAAAAAAAAACAATAAAAATCACCCGTTTCTAAAGAATTCCTGTTTCGGGGGCATAGTTCATCCTTTCCTACTGTTTGTCTCCCACCAATGGGTCGATAATCATATACCTATGTGGGATAGCAGCTGGAGACTAGGAAAGGATGTGATGGCGTTACTAATGTGAGAAATATCAGGAATCCATCATTAGGTGCTCCAGCCGCAGTAATATAACTGGAAGATTGTTGAAAGCGGCGTAAAACCCCATTCAAACAAACAAACAAATTCGGGGGCATAGTGTTCCACAAACACATTTTGTTTTTTAGGTGAAGAAGATGAAACCGAACTATATCGACAGCGAGCAAAATTGTTCCGGTTTGATAAAGCTAATAACCAGTGGAAAGAGAAGGGAATCGGAGACATGAAGATTTTGAAACATAAAGTTACAGGTATAGAATTTGTGATGTGAGATAAGGGCTTGATGCCAAAACAATTGTATCTACCTATATCTATATAGGCTCTGATGATAACTTTATGGTTAGCCCTGAAGATGCAAAAAGGACTTTTCAATAGAAAATTTTGGATGTAGATATGATTAGGTACAGCTCATCAAAGATTGTTACATTAACCCATTCCCCCTCAATTACGCTTTTAGACACTTCCAAGAAAATAAAGCTTTAGAAAACATAGTGGAAAATGAAGAAATTGCTTGTCACCAGCAATTTCTTCATTATCCACAATGTTTTCTACCCAAAAAGTAGAAAAAATCTAAAATTTCATATTCTTTAAAATGTTGTCTGCAACTCCTTTCAATTTGGACCAGTCTAAAATTTTATTGTGTGGGAATGGGTTAAAGTCCTAGTAGCACTTTATCTCCAACAAAATTATTTGAAACAAACCAGAATGATAAAGTTTGTATTTTTGGCTTGCCTATTCCAAGTATAGGGGCGGCTATTTCAGTCAACCCGGCATTGGCGTAACGCTTTGGTAAAAGTTTTATGTGCAAGTCTAATATCTTTGTTTCTACTAATGCTATTGCTCCGAAACTTTGCATATACCCATTTTACCATCAAATCATCCACTAGGCAAAGTTTTGTTACTCTTACAATCATTTTAGTGGAACTATGACCCCTCTTTTGACTTGTACATTTAGTTAAAGTTTTATGTGCCAGTATCAAATCTATTTCTACTTATGCTATTGTTCTGTAACTTTGCACATGTTCTTGTGACCATCACATCACCTGCTTGGCAAAGATTTATTACTCTGATATTCATTTGACATCAGGAAACAAGGGAAAAGGGGTCTTATGAAATTTAATCGAAAAATCTTTTAAGAAATCCTCTTTAACACTCTGGAGTCAACAGTTTTCATTGGATTCCTGTCAAACTTTCTCAGAATGATTGTACTATCATAAGGATTGTTCCTTTCGAAATTTGGTATGATCCGTCAAGAAACACAGGAAAAAGGGGCCTTATGAAAATTTTAATAAAAATTCTCATTAATAATCAAGAGCCAACAATTTTCAATGGATTCTCTTAAAACTTTCACAGAATGATTGTACCATCATAAGGATTGTTCCTTTGGGAATCGGATATGATTCCTCAAGAAACATAGGAAAAGGGGCTTATTAAAATTTAATTCAAAGATCTTTGTTAACACTCTAGAGTCCACAGTTTTCATCTGATTGACTTTAAATTTTCACAGAAAGATTGTACCATCATAAGAATTGTTCCTTTCAAAATTTGGTATGATCAGTCAAGGACCACGGGAAAAAGGGGCATGATAAAAACTGGATTCAAAAAGTCCTCGTAAACACAATAGAGTCCATAGTTTTCAACAAATTCTCTTCAAACATTCCCAGAATGATTATTACATTAAATGGATTGTACCTTTCGGAAGTAGGTTTGATCCATCAAAGTTCATTGGAAAAGGGGCCCTATGAAAATTTAATAAAAAAATCTTAGTTAACACATCATGGCCCTAGATTTCACCTGATTGACTTCAAACTTTCACATAATGATTGTACCATCATAAGTATTGTTCCTTTCAAATTGGGCCAGATCCATTGAGAAACATAGGAAAAGGGGCCTTAGGAAAATTCAATTAAAAAAATCTTAATTAATGCTTGTAAGTCCACAGATGAGATGGGGTGGTCTTTATACTCAAACAAAATAATTATACTTTTGTAAGAAGAGTTCCCTTTGGAATTGGTTCAGATCCATCAAGAAACATGGGAAAAGGGGCTATATGAACATTCAATTACTAAAACCCTGTTAACACAATGAAGCCCACAGTTTTGATCAGATTTTGTTGAAACTTTCACAGAATGATTGGAAGGTCAAGTCCAGAGCTTTCATCGGATTTCTTTCAAACATTCACAGAATAATTGTACAATAATAATGATTGTTGATGTTTGCATAAGACCTGATCCGTCAAGTATCACAGGAAAAGGAGTATTATGAAATTTAATTTTAAAATCATTGTACCACAATAAAGTCAACAGTTTTCATCAGATTCTGTTAAAACTTTCACAGAATGATTATTCCATCATGAGGATTATTTCATTTCATATTAGGCGTGACCTGTCTAGTATCATTGGAAAAGGGGCCTATTGAGAATTTTATCTATAATCCTTGTAACCAAGTCCAGAGCTTTAATTCAAACCTTCACAGAATCATTGTACAATAATCACGATTGTTGATGCTGACATGAGACCTGATCCTTCAAGTATCACAGGAAAAGGAGCCTTATGAGAATTTTATCTTAAAAATTTTACACCAAGATAAAGTCTGCAGTTTTCATCAGATTCTGTTCAAACTTTCACAGAATGTTTGTACCATCATAAGGATTGTTTCTTTCCAAATTGGGCCCGATCTGTTCAGTATCATAGGAAAAGGGGCTGTATGAAAAATTATTACCAAATCCTCATAAACACAACAATGTCCTCAGTCTTTATCAGAATCTCTTCAAACTTTAATAGAATGATTGTACCATCATTTGGATTGTTCCTTTGTAAATTAGGTCTGATTGGTTAAGTGACACAAGAAAAGGGACCTTATAAAAATTTTATTACAAAACATCATTATTACAATAAAGTCCTCAGTCTTTATCATTTTCTGCAAACTATTAGGATTGTTCCTTTGTACATTGGGTCTGATTTGTTAAGTTTCACGGAAAAAGGGACCTTATGAAAATTTTGTTACAAAAATTCTTGACACAATTCAGTCCACTGTTTTCATTGATTCTCTTTAACTTTTAAAAAATGATTGTACCTACATTAGAATTGTTCCTTTTGAAATTTGGTTTGTTCTGTAAAGAATCATGAGAAAAGGGGCCCTCTGAAGATTTTACTATAAACTCATTAACACAATAAATTCCACAGATTAAACAGATTGATTGTACCATCATTCCAATAGTTGATTTTGACAGTGGATCTGACTATGGCAAGTGTCAGATAAAAAGGGGCCATATGAAAAACTCTCTTAAATATTCTGGTTAACACAATGATGTCCCTTGATTTCATCGGATTCACTTCAAAATTTCACAGAATGATTGTACAAATACTGAAATGGTTCTTTTCAGAACTGGGTACAATACATCAAGTATCATGTAAAAAGGGGCCATATGATTTTTTTTTTTTTTTTTAAATATTTTAGTAAACATAATGAATTCCTAAAATTTCATCGGATTCACATTTAACTTCCACAGAATGATAAAACCAACCGTAAAATATCACGGGAAAAGGGGCCTTATGAGAACTTGAATTTAATATCTTTGTTAACACAATAAAGTCAACAGTTTTATTGGATTCTCTTCAAAGATGCATGGAATAATTGTGGCATTCAAAACACAGGAAAAGGGGCCTTACAGATTATCATTCAAAACATTCTTGTGTATGTGATGAAGATCACAATCATTATCAAATTGTCTTTTAAATTTCACAGGACAATTGTCGGGTTCCTTTTGGATTGAAATTGATCCATCAGAAAACACAGGAAAAGGGGCCATATTGATTTTCATTCAAAACAATCCTGTTTATGTGATTAAGTCCACAATTATTGTCAGATTCTGATGAAATATTCACAGAATGATTGTAGGGTCATAAGGTAACTTTCTTTTGGAAATGGAGTGGATCCGTCATGAAAAATGGGAAAAGGGGCCTTGAGGATTGTTGCTTAAAATGATAAAGGGGATAAAGCCTTTTTTATACGCCTGTCGAAGACGGGACGTATTATGGGATCACCCGAGGTGTCCGGGCGTCCGGTTGTCCGGGCGTCCGGGCGGTGTCCACTTCTTTGTCCGGAGCATAATTCTGTCATCCTAAGTCTGATTGACTTTAAACTTGGCAGTTATATTCTTCTTATCAATACGGAGTGCAGTGCGCAATAACCATAACTCTACCTAGCCTATTTTTTGAGTTATTGCCCTTTGTTGTTTTTCATACTTGAATCTTGTCCGGAGTATATCTCTAAAAGTATAATAGCTAGAATCATGAAATTTCATGGGTGTATAGATCTCACCAAGGGGGAGTGCAGTGCACAAGAACCATAACTCTACCTGGCCTATTTTTTGAGTTATTGCCCTTTGTTGTTTTTCATACTTGAATCTTGTCCGGAGTATATCTCTAAAAGTATAAAAGCTAGGATCATGAAACTTCTAAGGTGTATAGATCTTACAAGGGGGGAGTGCAGTGCACAAGAACCATAACTCTACCTCGCCTATTTTTTGAGTTATTGCCCTTTGTTGTTTTTCATACTTGAATCTTGTCCGGAATATATCTCTAAAAGTAAAGTAGCTAGAATCATGAAATTTCATGGATGGATAGAGCTCACCAACTGGGAGTGCAGTGTACAAGAACCATAACTCTACCTAGCCTATTTTTTGAGTTATTGCCCTTTGTTGTTTTTCATACTTGAATCTTGTCCGGAGTATACCTCTTAAAGTATAATAGCTAGAATCATGAAATTTCATGGATGGATAGAGCTCATCAAGTGGGAGTGCAGTTTACATGAACCATAACTCTACCTAGCTTATTTTTTGAGTTATTATCCTTTGTTGTTTTTCATACTTTGTTTGACAAAAAATATTCATTCAAAATAACCTCAGTTCTATTCAAACCCCCAGCTAATATTAAGCAGTGTGACGGGCGTATCTTGTGACAGTTTGGCACCCTGTTTTTCTTTATGCATTCTTCTTTGAGCAATTAACTTCCTTAAATATCAGATTTCTTTAACGGAAAACTTGATAATCAGTAGAGAGTCTCAGGCCCTCATGGGCCTCTTGTTCTATCATTCATTTTAGTGGAATTAATGACCCCATGTTTTACTTAGACATTTGGTTTATGTTTTATGTACAAGTCTCATATCTCTTGTTTTTACTAATTTTATTGCACTGAAACTTTGCACATATTCTTGTGATCATCATACCTTTTCCTAGGTAAAGATTCCTTACTCTTACATTCATTTTACTTGAATTTTGACTCTTGTTGAACATATTAAAGTTTTACATGCAACGGTCTAATTTCTGTTATATCTATGATCCTACATGTGCTTTGAATCTCTTGGTTCAAGTTTTAGGTGCAAATGTCTCTGTTCCTGCCGCGGCCATAGTGCAGGTTGTATGGCACAGAACTCCTAGTCATAGGACCCGGGTTTGATACTTTCTGACAATTGCCTCCTATGGGTGGGTAATCATAAACCTAAGAGGGATGAGCAGGTGGAGGCTCAAAAAGGATGTTGTGGTTGTACTTGTTTGAGAAATACAAGTAATCTATAATTAGGTGCTCCATCTGCCGCTATATGACTGAAATACTTAAAATAGTGGCCTTAAACCCTATTCAATCAATCAATCAATTTATTTTCCATGATATTTTAAAAAGTGTAAAATGGCTGGATTATGTGGGAGTGGGTTAAATATAACAATTATTATCAAATTGATCATTCAGAAACAAGTCAAAGCTTTGGAAAACATTTAGAGTAGACAAAATCTTATATTTTCAGCTCCACTGGCTAAAACCCAGCGGGCTTTTGTCATGGCATTATCTTCTTTCACAATATACACATTTTGTTCATCCAGGAAAATACCGCTTGTTATTAAGAAGAGAGCAGGTCCATAAGTTAGCGTGTAACCATCTGTTGACGGCAGATATATTGTTTATGCCAATGAGTACATCGGAAACATCATGGTGTTGGACAACTCAAGACTACTCTGAGCAAGAAGGCAGACTGGAACAGTTGGCAATTAAATTCAAGGTAACTAAATGTGTTGTGATAACTAAAACATGGTGCTTGGTACATGAATTAGCCCATGACCAGACTGGCCCAAATTGAAAGGAGTTGCAGACAACAATTTAAAGTTTATGAAATTTAAGATTTTTTCAACTTTCTGGGAAGCAATTTCTTCATTTCTCACAATGTTTTCCTGATTGATTTTTTCTTTGGGGGGGGGATATCAAAAGGAGTCATTGACTTCAATTTTTGTTCAACACCCAGAGAGACTGAGGTTTTACTGGATTCACTTTCAGAAATCTGCCTAATTTTGTAGACTTGGAAAGTAATAGGATCATTTGCAATTATTAGCTCACCTGAGCACGTAGTGCTCAAGTGAGCTTTTGTGATCGCCTTTTGTCCGGCGTCCGTCCGTCGTGCGTCGTCCGTCAACAATTTCTTTAAACGACATCTCCTCCTAAACCACTGGGCCAATCTGAACCAAATTTGGCAGAAATGTTCCTTAGGTGGTCCCCTTCAAAAATAGCTAAAAGAATTGAAATCTGTTAAAAACTCTGGTTGCCATGGCAACAAAAGTGAAATTTTAAAATAATCTTTAAAAATCTTCTCCTCCTGACCCAGAAGGCGTAGAGCCTTGATATTTTGCATGAAGCATCAGTATATTGACCTCTTTCAAAATAGCTAAAATCATGATCCTCGGATCCCCAGGGGCGGAGCCCCAGGGGGGTGGGGTTTATATAGAAATAAAGAACGATTTTTTAAATGACATCTCCTCTCAAACCACTGGGCCGTTTTGAACCAAATTTGGCAGAAATGTTGCTTAGGTGGTCCCCTTCAAAAATAGCTAAAAGAATAGAAATCCGTTAAAAACTCTGGTTGCCATGGCAACAAAAGTGAAATTTCAAAATAATCTTTAAAAATCTTCTCCTCCTGACCCAGAAGGCATAGAGCCTTGATATTTTGCATGAAGCGTCAGTATATTGACCTCTTTCAAAATAGCTACAATCATGATCCTCGGGTCCCGAAGGGGCAGAGCCCCAGGGGGGTGGGGTTTATATAGAAATAAAGAACGATTTTTTTAAATGACATCTCCTCTCAAACCACTGGGCCAATTTGAACCAAATTTGGCAGAAATGTTGCTTAGGTGGTCCCCTTCAAAAATAGCTAAAAGAATAGAAATCCGTTAAAAACTCTGGTTGCCATGGCAACAAAAGTGAAATTTCAAAATAATCTTTAAAAATCTTCTCCTCCTGACCCAGAAGGCGTAGAGCCTTGATATTTTGCATGAAGCATCAGTATATTGATCTCTTACAAAATAGCTAAAATCATGATCCTAGGGTTTCCAGGGGCAGACCCGGGGGGGGGGTTATAGGCATGAAGCATCAGTTCACAGATTTCTTTCTTATTTCTGACATTATAACCCATGGAAAAAGGGTTTTCCTTCTTTCAAATCAGCACTAAGCCCTTGGAATTTATAATTTAGACTTTTGGATCCCCAGGTTCAATGTCTTTATATGTAATTGTGGCCCACTTGTTTCATAATCCTAACCTTAACATTAAATTAGACTGTTGAAAGAAAAAGAGCCTTTATCTCAGGTGAGCGCCCCAGGGCCAACGGCCCTCTTGTTTTTCAAACCATAAAGGAAAGTACAATTCTTTGAGCAAGGCAATAAATCAGTACACTTTGTAAATAGACTAGAAGATATGGGTAGTGTATTTATAGACTGGTAGGTAGGGTTTTGGGAAATGGATATGAGCTCTCCCATGGTGTTTTGCATTGCTTGGCACGTTTATCAGTAGAAATATGGTATATTATAAATACAGATATTGGATATAAAACTTTTAATATATTGTCATAATTAAGCAGGAAATCCACACAATCAATGGAATTAAGTAAATGCATTTTGTTAGAACTGTACTCCTATTTCAATGATAGGGAGATAGAGATTCAACCCAACAAATGTATGATTTAGCATTAAACCATTCCCACACAAAAAGAATTTGGACTGGTCCAAATTCAAAGATATTTCTATTTGAGTTAGAAAAGATTGTGGATAATGAAGAAACATCTTGAAATCTGACTTAAATATTCTGTGTATACCTAGGCATCTGATCTTGCACATATTGTCGGGATTTTGCCATTTTAGACTGTGTCACATAAAAAGGGCTCTTAACGCAAAATGGCAATGTCATCAAGGGTAGAAAATGTTGTAAATTAGGAAGATATTTCTTGTGACAAGCAATTTCTTCATTATCCACAATGTTTTCCTTAAAGGACATAAAAAGTGTCATTGTGAGGGGTTATTTTACATGTAATTTGAATCTTTTAACTGCCTATGTTTTTTGTATGTATGATAATGATGAATTACATTTTCCATAATTTTATTACAGACTATAGACCTTGCCATGGCATTCAAGACGAGAATAGATGAAATACAGGAACAGCTTGCTAAGACTGAATAGTGCTATGTTGAACTCTTGTGTAATAAAACTTTTCTATAACTTTCTATAACATCTTCTTCCTTATAAATTTACTTTTGTAGTTAAGACATGATGCTGTTTGCAACCATTCCCACACAAATTTACTTTTTATGCCCTTAACATAAAAGTTTTTGAAGGTATTGTGGGAATAAATAAAAAGGTTTGGGGAATTTCTCCAATATCTGCATTGTTTTCTACCCTAAAAGAAAACAATTTATGACATTTCATCAACTAAACAACATATGAGTCTGTGCGTGAAATTTTCAAACATTAATCCATTACCACACAGCAAAATTTTAGACTGGTCCAAATTGAAAGGAGTTGCAGACAGCAATTTTTAAGTTTATGACATTTTAGTGATTTTTCAGGATAGAAAACATGGAAAATGAAGAAATTGCTTGTTTTTACAAATGGTCTTCTGGAGGGGCGTCAAAAAGCGTCACTATGTTGGTTAACCCATTTCCACATGTCAAAATAAAAGGAACTGCAGAAGACAATTTCAAATTTGGGAAATTTAAAAATCCTTTTTTGTTAACAGTTGAAAACAAAGCTTGTGAGACAAGTAAAGACTCTGATCAGGTTTTGTATGGGCACAGTTTGATCATAGACTTCACTAAGTGCTCTGGCAATAGAAACTAACTCGAAACTAACCTGAGAGGTAGTCAAGGCTTTTCAGTGCCACACCTCATGCATATGTGAAATTGTTTGTAATGTCATACAAAGGCTTATAATGATCTGTTGACATTTTTTTGTGAAAACTACAGATGAAGCAAGCGTTACGGTGGGGCTATTAACCCTTTCCAATAATCAAAAAGGGTGCATTTTGAAATTTAACCAACCTACAGGCTAGAAAATATTGTGAGAAAAGAAGAAATCGCTTGTTACAAGCAATTTCTTCTTTTCCCACAATGTTTTCTTATGTATACAAACACAGGGACATAAAACCCAGTGATTGAACTGGGCAGGGTTAAATAATCACTTGTATATTGGACAAATTGAATGCCTGTGTGTTTAATCCATTACCAAAGGGACAAAAATTTGGATTACCCAAACAGAAAGCCATATTAAGTTGATGGGATTGTGAATTTCTTGTCTTTTAGGGTAAAAAACATACATGTAGTTGAAAAGGAAGTAATTGCTTGTAATAAGAAAATTAGTCATTGTCTGAAGCCAATTCATTGAGGGCCATGAAAGGGCATGATTATATGGGAATGAATTAGGGTAGACATACTGTCCTAAACATCTTTGTTTATGGCTTGTCTAAGCAATCATTGTAAAACCAAATTGTGTGTGACCCAACATGTGGATGAAACCATCTTGAAAGTATAAAAATTATTGACCAAGATCAAACAGTGCATTGCACAGGCTAACTAAAGTTGAAATTTTGACTTGAAACGGGGGAAGGAGCATTCTAAGAATCTATACTTTCATTTTTGAAATAACAATCTCAAATAATTTAATTGTTAGTTTCGTCTATCAAAAACAAGCAATCTGATTGGTCGAAAAGTTTAATTCATACCTCCATGAACAAAATTTTGAGTACGCAGCCATTTTGTATACTTCTACACAAAATAGTTCTATACAAAAAAGGTATAAAAATTTGTTAAGTTGTTGCATTTTTCGCTCGATGCTATTAAATTATAAGAAATGAAGATAATATTTTTTGTTTTCATGGAGGTATGAACCGAAAAATATTATCTTCATCTCTTAATTTTTCCGGTTCTATCCCTGGCTGCGGCAAATAGACAAATCAGACATTTGACTCTCACAAATGGGTGAATATTTGTAAACCTAAGTGGGATGAGCAGCTAGAGGCTTGGAAAGCACTGGTTTGGGAAATACCAACAATCCATGGTTTGTTTGTTTCCATCCACCATGATATGACTGAAATACTGTTAAAAGTGGTGTTAAATCCAATTCAATCAATCAATCAACAGTCTCAATGGATCTGTGGGGGAACCCGTCTCTTTTTCAACTATTTATTTTACAGAATTCCCAGGTTGTTGCTGTGTATATGAAAGTGTAAGTCTTTCACATATTAGAAAGGTTCGTCCTAGTTATGCATACTGTTGGAAAGCAGTCTTGAAAATTATCCTTTACCCCTGCTATCTTGCTTTCAAACCCATTACTAGACAGTAAAGTTTTAGACTGGACCAAATTGAAAGGAGTTGCAGATGACAATTTTAAGCTTAAGAAATTTTGGGGTTCGTAATACCTTGAGTAAAAAACATTGTGGATGAAGAAATTGCTTGTAACAATTGTCCACAATGTTTTCTGAAGCTTTTTTCTTTGGGGACGTCTAAAAGTGCAGCTGTGTAGGATTATGTGAATGGCCTTCAAGGAAAGAATTCCAGAAAACAAAGATGAGAAAAATAATTCCTTTGTTTTTCACATTGTTTTATACATGGTAAAGCAAACAAATTTGAAATTCTATCAACTAGGAATCGACATCTACAACTTCTTTGAACTTGGACAAAGATTTTGATGTCTGGAAATGGATTAACCTATTCCCACTCAGTGACACTTTTAGACACCCTCAAGAAAAAAAGCTTTTGAAAACATTGTGGAAAATGAAGAAATTGCTTGTTACAAGCAATTTCTTCATTACCAACAATGTTTTCTACCAAGAAAGTTGAAAAAATCCAAAATTTCATAAATTTTAAATTGTCGTCTGCAATCCCTTTCAATTTGGACCTGTCTAAAATTTTACCAAGTGGGAATGGGTTAAAAATGTCTTATAAAACTTGATAACCATCTGTATTTGAGCCTGTGCATGGTATTTCCAACAATTTCAAATATCGATGAAGCACATACACTGAGCAGGCTATACGGCCATTGTGTGCGTTTAGAATAGTTCGCTGATTGAATGAAGATTCCAAGAATCTTTGAGATAGTATCTATAGTAACATAATGAAGACTCTGATCAGGCTGTGCAAATGCATAGGTTTATCTGTAGTTTTATTTGAGCACATATATAATTGTTGGAAATGTCCTGCCATGCTCATACATAATTGGACTTTATATGCAATTTCAACTTTATATGGTTCAAATTGTTAACCCATTATAAGGTGACAAATTTTAAGACTGGTCCAAATTGAAAGAATTAGCTTGCAACAAGCAATTTCTTCTTTTTACCACAATGTTTACTTCCTTGACAGACAGATTATTTATCTGATTTCATGAACTTAAAATTGTTGTCTGCAGCTTTTCTAGGTTTGATCCCATCTCAGATTTTATCCGGTAATGTGTTGATTTAAATAAGTATTGTCAGAAAGATAAAACATTAACATAGTGGCAATCTCTCGAGTACCACTCAATCCCACATTTTGGTACCCTGCATGAACTTGGCTTGTGAAAACGTTGTGAGAAAGGTGAAATTTTTGTCTTGGGGAATTATTCATCTAACAGCTAGTGTCTATTTCTATGTTTTTCTAGAAAGGATCAAACCAATAAATAGATGCCCTGTATTATTTACTTATAATACGATGGAAATATTGGCTCATTCCACAATGCATATCTAGAAGTAATTGTGATGTTAATTTTTGTGAAATAACTAAAACTTCTCAAACTGTCAGAATATCAAAAATCTGGTGATTAAAAATTTGATATCATGTCCAGCCTTTCTGTGTTTTCATTACATGCTAGAAGAATGAATATTGTCTATGTGTCCACTTCTCAACATATATTCCAAGAATCTTACCTTATACCATTACTGTTACCCCTGTGAAGGAAATCTTTCTGGGGAAGAGCGAAATTGCTTGAATTTTTTTGAGCCTGCGTGGGGTGAGCAAGACTTAGTTGTCACAATTTCACTTCAGTGTTTGTGCGTTAGTGTGTATATGCTTGTGTCCGTCCTTTCTGAATTTTGTCTAGAGCATAACTTCTACATTCATAGATGGATTTGAAAATAACGACACATTTGTATTTCATGATGAGTGATAGTGTCAGCTGAAATTTTTGTTGTAATAGATCCAAGGTCACAGCTGAAGGTGAAACGACAAAATTGACCTTGTCCTCAGCATAACTTCTACATTTATGGAAAGATTTGAAAATAATGTGACATAGTTGTTCTACTTGGTGAGTGCTAGTGTCATATACATGCAAGGTCAAAGTTATTGTTGAAGTTGACATGATCTTGTCAAGAGCTTAACTTCTACATTTATGGATGGATTTGAGAATAACTTGGCAGAGCTGATCTACTTGGTGAGTGTTAATGTAATGCAAAAGAATTGTTGTGATATATCCAAGGTCTTGGTTTAAAAAAATATTCTGTGCACAACATTCTCTGTACAAATCAGCAGGCTGGACATGTCCCCTGACAACCTATTTCTCGTTCCTTTTCAGTCTCTTACCAGTGAAGCCAAAGGGAACTTTAGGTATGCAGGGTATATGGCAGACGTCATTTCTTTTAGTAATAACACCTACTACAATTTACGATCAATTACTCATCATGACATAACTAACTCAAAGTTTAATACATTGTATAAGAAAAACTCATTTTCGTACTACAGCATGAGTGTGTGGAACGAAATTCCTTTTTCAGTTAGAGATGCTACATCTTTATCCAGTTTTAAAAAACAGTTTAAACAATATTTGCTATTGAAACAATTCTAAAGTCTCACCAGAAGATACCTAAGTAATTAACCTAAAGGCGTATCTGTCCGTAGATTTACTATCCTTTTGAGCATTTCCCTCCATGTTTTTGTTGTTGTTGTTAATCAAACTCTATACGCATGTTTTTATCATTTCATCATTTACAGTAATTATTTTCATAATAGCGAAGGCAACATTGTAAAAAAGGCTATTCAGGTATTCTAATTTGAAAATGTCTTAATGTTCTACCTTCATGAAATAAAGCTGTTATTATTATTATTATTATTATTATGCACTCAGCTTGTTGGTGCGTCATTCAGTTTTCCGACCTTTTCTAGTTACTCCTTATAGAAAATCAGAGATACTACTATACTATAGTCAGAGGACAGACTGTTCTTCAAAACAAATATTTTCAATACATTCACTACTCATGTACCATTTGGTGTTATTGTAATGCAAATCTTTTAAACAGTGAATATGAATTTAAAGTTAAAGGACTGAAAGTCCTGAATGTCGTTGTGGTCCAATTTGGATAATGATTTTATTATTCACAATTATTGGGATTGATTTTAAGATAACTCAGTATTATTCCCAATTTCAGGGAAATGTAACTGCATCATGTTAATCTAGTCAGACCTGAAGTTTGACACAGGTTTTTACATCTACACATGTACGTATATGGTTAATTTTGAGTCCATCAAAAACCTACAACAACAGAAAAGCAATATTCTTATCCAAATACTGAGAAAAAGTGGTAAATGGAATTTTTAAGAAAATGTTTTATGTTTTTGTGATATAAACCTAAAATGCCATCAGATTTACTTGAAATGAAGACATTATACAGATTACACATAGGACCTTGACCCTCTCCTATTTAACCCTTTCATGTTCAAACCCGGGATTTTACGTTGCTGTGATTTTATTCTAGAGAAAACATTGTGGAAAAAGAAGAAATTGCTTGTAACAAGCAATTTTTTCTTTTTCCACAATATTTTCTACCCTACTGAATGATAATTTTTCAAATATGCTCTAATTTAAATTGTCGTCTGCTAAACCTTTGAAATTGGACCAGTCTAAAGTTTAAAAAACAGGAAGGGGTTAATACCTTGTTTTTACATCCCTGTGTTTTTATACTTGAAAAAACATTGTGGAAAAAGAAGAAATTGCTTGTAAAAAGAAATTAAAAAGCAATTTCTTCTTTTTCCAAAATTTTTTCTACCCTACAGAATGATTATTTTTCAAATAAAATTGACTTTGAATTGTTGCTGCAAAACCTTTGAATTTTGCCAGATCTAAAATTTTGAAAAACAGGAAATGGTTAAAGAAATATTGTCTTCCTGTGTAACTGAAACTGAACAGGTGTGTGAAATTACATCAAAATCAGCTGGATAGTTACAGAGTTTGCACATGCATCAGATACTGTATAGCACTTATTTCTTAGGGGTCAAAATTCTGCATTTTCCCCATAACCAGGGAGGGGGGGGGGTAAAATTATTTCTGTATAACATTTTTAGCTCACCTGAGCACAAAGTGCGAGGTGAGCTATTGTGATCGGTCGTTGTGCGTCGTCCGTCTGTCCGTCCGTCCACAATTTCTTTAAAAATCTTCTCCTAAACCAGTAGGCCAATCAAGCTGAAACTTTGCAGGGATGTTCCTTGAGTGAAGTTCTTCAAAAGTTGTTAAAAGAATTTAATTCTGTCAAATACTCTGGTTGCCGCAGCATTTGAAAATGGGAAACTTTAGTAATTCTTTAAATATCTTTAAAAATCTTCTCTTCCTAAACCAGTAGGCCAATGAAGCTGAAACTTTGCAGGGATGTTCATTGGGTGAAGCTCTTCAAAAGTTGTTAAAAGAATTTAATTCTGTCAAAAACTCTGATTGCCGCGGCATATGAAAATGGGAATCTTTAGTAATTCTTTAAATATCTTTATAAATCTTCTTCTCCTAAACCAGTAGGCCAATCAAGCTGAAACTTTGCAGAGATATTCATTGGGTGAAGCTCTTCAAAAGTTGTTAAAAGAATTTAATTCTGTCAAAAACTCTGGTTGCCGCCGCATTTGAAAATGGGAATCTTTAGCAATTCTTTAAATATCTTTAAAAATCTTCTCATCCTAAACCAGTTGGCCAATCAAACTGAAACTTTGCAGGGATGTTCATTGGGTGAAGCTCTTCAAAAGTTGTTAAAAGAATTTAATTCCGTCAAAAACTCTTGTAACCGCGGCATATGAAAATTGGAAATTTTAGTCAATCTTTGATGTTGTTTTTTTTTCATAGACTACATGGCAAAAGGCCTTTATATTTTGTAAAGAGCTTAATCATGTGGTTCTCTACCAACTTTTTAAATTTTTAATCTCTGGGGTCAAAAATGGCCCCGCCCCTGAGGTTTGAAGTTTGGAAAAATTCTTAATAAGAGCAATTTCAAAAGGCTTCTCCTCTTAAACTACAATGTCTAGAACATTCATATTTGGTATGTAGCATAACTAGATGGTTTTGTACTATATCACAAAAAGTTTTCATCCAAGGGTCAAAAACGCAAAATTTGAGTATGTTGAAAAAAATTCTTTATTTTAAGGCGGAGGGCATTTATATTTTGAGTGTAGCATAGCCTGGCTGTTATCCATCAATTTTGATTAAATTATGTCTGTAGGTTAAAAAACACCCCTTCCCTGGGTGTCCAAAGTTCGTAAAAAATGCTCAATTAGACCATGTTCAACAGTCTTCTCCTCACAATCTACAAAGTCTAAGGCATTCATATTTGATTTATAGCATAACCAGATGGTTCTCTACTATGTTAGCTAAAATCTTAGCCCTGGGATAAAACATGGCACTACCCCAGAGGTCAAAAATTTTGGAAAACACCCAATTAGAGCAACGGCAAAGTCTTCTCCTTCTGAAATATAAGATGAAGGGCATTCATATTTGGCATGACTAAATAATTTTTTACTATGTTACAGGAAAATATGCTCTTAGGATAAAAAATGTCTCTACTCCTGGGATTAAAAATTGTATAATCGCATTGAAAGGATTCTTCTTAAATAGACATGGAGAAATTGCTTGCTTTCCCACAATGCTTTTTTAAACCTTTTTCCCTGAGGGTGACAAATTCTGGGATAGTTTGGTAATCAATTAAACTATGAAGCCAAAGGCATTCATTTTCATTTTAAAGCATTACTGGAATGTTTTGTACAAAGCCAAAATCTTATATTTGTTTTATTTATTTTGCTCAAGTTGTGTCTTTTTTATACAAAAAAGTACTGTAATTTGCAGATGCCTCAGGTGAGCGATTTAGGACCATCATGGTCCTCTTGTTCTATGGTCATTTATCTTACCAGAAGAAATATTCAATTTCTGCCCTATGGAAATAATGATAATAAAAAAAGATAAAATGATGTGAATTTCATAATTTCAGTTTCATGCATTCAAATTGTGTCTGCTTTCTCTCTAGAAATACATTGTATGTGCAGTCTGATCTAAGTCTACACCACCTGTTTGTTCAGTTCAAGCCTAATGGAACTAATTTGTACTAGAATTACTGACCAATAACTATTGCTTCCAGTGCTTTCAGACCTTTCATTTCAACACGGATTTAATTCAGCATGAAATGGGTTACTGTGACATTGAGCTTTGAGCAAATTTAATCACTGACTTCTTGTACAACTAATACTTAAACTAAACAAGTGTTTGAAAAAGAAAAATAATGGTCAAATACTTCCACAAAAGCTTCAGATCTAAATTTTACCCGGGACACAACCATTTTTCTCTTTTTTTACATTGAACTCATTACAAGGCAAAATTTTAGACTAGTCTTAATTCAAAAGAGATGAAGACAACAAAATTTAGTTGACGAAATTTTGGATTTTAAACACATTTTGAGTAGAAAACATGGTTGTAACAAGCAATTTCTTCATTTTCTACCATGTTTTTCAAATCTTTTTTTCTTGAGGTGTCAAAAAGCGTCATTGTGTGGGAAAAGGTTAACTGACCATAAATTTCACAAACTTATTATTATTAGATTCGAAGTGGATCTTTCTGTCTAATTCCAGCTAGTTTGGCCAGAGATCCATTAATTTATAGCCAGTGGAGGTTCTCAGGCCATGGATGGACTCTTGTTTCAATGTAAGGGAGATTTCAGTCAAAATGTGGTGTGGATCCTCAAGGAAAACATACTTTCTAGTACATGGTGTATTTACTAGTAAAGCAGCTCATAGGCCCTAAGATATTCACAACAATTGGAGAGAAAATAATATATCGGAACAAATATTAGAGATTCATAAAACAATTTTATTCTTTAATGCTGTACAATACATTTACACAACTCTTTAAAAATCTATTCAACAGAACATAAAACTTCAGCAGTACATAAAACTTCAGCAGTCTGAATAAACCCTGTATAGGAGGAACTCAATGGTTGTAGCCGCATCTTTGGTTTCGCATAGTGAATCAGCAGTTATTTCAATATAATCGAACAACACAAGTAAAACCAATCTCTTGGAAAATATTGAGTCAAAATGGATAAATTTTCAAATAGTCCTAGCTTAACATTTGTCATGCTTCATCTTCAGAGTCGCATTTACCATTCTTAAACAATCCTACCTTTTAATGCCCCTCAAGAAAAAGGCTACAGAAAAATGAATAAATTGCTTGTTACAATATTTTCTCAAGTATAATACCAAATGGACATAAAATCCAGGGACTGTACAGGAAAGGGTTACAAGCAAGAGTTTATAAAATCAATTTTCTAGAGAAATATTAACCCTCAATTAGTGCTACAAGTGGTGTCAGTCCTTGATTTTAATTCAATTCAGTATGACAAGGGTTAAATGAGTTGGGGTTATAACTATAGTATTATGTGATTTAGAGACTTCAAGGGTTATTTCCCAATTTTTCAATAATTTCATGACTCACTTTTTTCAAACATAGATTTTATAACACTAAAATTCTCAATCAACAATGGAACCTGACTCGATCCTTATTCATTGAGAAAGACTTAAGTAACCTATTTCATTCCCTGTACTCTTTGGGATTTCAACTCTTTTTGTGTAGAAGAAAATTCTCTACAAAATTTAACTGAAATCAGGGGAACTTAAAACACTTATTGACTTGATATTTATTTTGAAATTCATTTCATAAAAACAATTCTTGCTTTTAAGGGATAAGAAGGTGATGTAGACAAAGATCAGACTACACTTTTGTGCAGGCTGATCTTTGTCTATACCACCTGCCATAATAGGAATATACCAGGTTCAGCATGACAAGGGTTAACTCTAACGATCTTTAATCTTATCATTTACAGGAATTCAAAAAAAATCTTGTGTATATAGTTACTTCTTTTTCCACATAAATCTTGGTCAGAAGCAAGTAAAGACACAAATTCTACCTTAGCCTAACACCTCCACATTAAGTTATTTCCAAATGTTTGTGGGGTTATTGCCAAACTACTGTAACTGTATATACAAAGTTTATGTAGTTACAATAATTTGTATTAACCCCTCAATCTCTATCTTACACTATATCTTACACTCCAAATATCACAGGTTTGCTTCAATAAACAAAAAAGTCTATCCATAAACAGAATTATAACAAAACATTTAATTATTCAATATAACAGTCTAACTAATTCAATTTTCCAGATTGTTTCAATTTGTTTCCCTTACAACTGAAGCAAAAAAATATCCATTTACACTCAATCCCTTTTCAACTCACCTGACCACAAAGTGCTGAAGGTGAGCCTTTGTGATCTAGCTGTGTCTGGCAATTGATGTGTCAACATCTTGTTTGCATTCTAGAGTACACAATATTTTGCTCAAATATCTTGAAACTTGGTCAGAATGATGATATCTCAGCAAAGTTAAATTTTGGGTCTCATGGGGTCAAAAACTTGGTTACTAGGTCAAATCTTAGAAATGTCTTGTGCAGACGCAGAGGTCCCATTTTTAGCTCAATTAAAATGATATTTGGTCCGAATGTTTTTACTCTAGAAGCCACATTTTTACTCAATTGACTGAATATTTATTCAGAAAGTTTGTCTCCAATAAAATCTTTATCACGTTTGATATATGGTGACACAGGGTGAAAAACTAGGTATCAAAGTCAAATATAAAGAAATCTTTCTAATCTACTTGCTACTTTACTTGCACAAATACCTTGAAACTTGGTAAGAATATCTGTTCTTGATATCTTAGACAAGATTTGATAATGGGTCACTTTGGCAAGAATAAGGTTACCATATTTCCACCAGATGCCTCAAAATAAAAAAAAAATAAGGTACTGTATGCAATCTTGTCTCATTAGCCAAATATGGATTAACTTTTTCAAAAAGGATGAAACTGTGGTTAACAAGGCCTTCTATTCATATTAAAGATCTAAATTATTATCTCTTAAGCTGTTCTCTTACAACAAAGCTTTATGACACGCCCACAGAAAAAAAGCTTTGGAAAACATTGTGGAAATTGCTTGTTACAAGCAGTTTCTTCATTATACCCAATATATTCTACCTCAGAAAGACTACACAATTTAAAATTTCATTAACAAAAAATTGCAATCTACTACATCATTGAATTTGGACCAGTCTGCTGTCAGGTTAACTCATTCCCACACAATCCCTCCTTTTTACTCCCCTAAAGAAAAAAGCTTTGGAAAACATTGTGGATAATGCAGAAATTGCTTGTCACAAGCAATTTCTTCATTATCCACAATGTTTTCTGTCCCTAAAGATAAAGGTAATAAAGATTTCATCACATTAAAATTGTCGTCTGCACCTTCTTTGAATTTGGACCAGTCTAAAATTTTCTTGTGTGGGAATGGGTTAAGGGTTAAGTGATCCCATTTTCCAATAGAGACAGTAGTAGAAAACATAACACTTGTTATATTGAGATAAATGCTGTTTAGAGAGTGATAAACATAAAAACTAGAACCCTTTCCCGCTTTTTAAATTTTAGACTGGTACAAATTGAAAGAGATTGCTGACCACAATGAACATTGGATGAAGTTTGAAATAAGACCACCATATGGTAGAAAATATTGTGGGAAAAGGAGAAATTGCTTGTAACAAGCAATTTTTTTTTCCCACAATGTTTTCTCATGTAAGAAAATACAGCGGAGTAAAATACCGGGTTAGTTCAGGAAAAGGTTAAATATATAATTAGCAGCAATTAAGAAAACATAATTTTCAATTATGACGTGAATCTGAACACAGAACTATGTTAACATGTCTTAAAAGTATAAGGCAAATCAAATTTAGCAAATTATTACAATTTGATTGTCAGAATTGTTAATCGACAAACGAAATTAATTATAATTCTATCTGTCTGTGTGGTGTGTATTTCAAACCATACTAAGTTGATTTCTGCTTTTATTAGTTAAAGATGAATGATTGAACATAATTGTATAATCAGTATTCAATATTTTACAAATTTTCATAAAAATCTTTTATTTTACGAATTTTTTGGTGAATGGTGGAAGAGTCTTATTTGGGTTGAGTTGACTATGGTGCATAGGTGACCCAGGTAAGGGGTCTAAACGTCCGGACAAATTTGGAGCTGATCCATTCCCTCGAGCTCTGTCGCCTTTCTTTTTCTGCAAATATATAGCAAGAATTGTCAGATACAGGTTTGTGTTGGTAATCCCTTTCCCACAAAATCACGCCTTTTGATTCCTCTCAAGAAAAATAATTGGGAAAACATACAATTTCTTCATTATTCACTGTGTTTTTTTAACTAGAAAGTCGAAAATATATGATTGATTGAAAGGGGTTCAACGCCACTTTAGTCAAAGTATTTCAGTCATATCGAGGTGGCTGGAGCACCTAACAATGGATTCCTGGTATTTCTCACACCAGTACTACCACTACATCCTTTCCTTGCCTCCAACTGGTATCCCACTTAAGTATACGTTTATCCATCCATTGGTGAGAGACAAATGTCTGAAAGGATATGTGCCGCCACTGGGGTCGAAAATATATAAATTTTCACAAACTTTGAATTGTCCTCTGCAGCTCTTTTCAATTTGGACCTGTCTAAAATTTCAGTCATGCTAAAATCTGGTAAATACAGCTTATCTAAGTAATTCTTTAAAGATTTCTTGAAATAATAACTCTCACTGACCTACTGTTGGAAAAAATTGGAAATTTTCCATAAAGTTCTCATTTACTCTGATGAAGCCTAAATTCAAAAGCCCATGAAAAGTACACATACTGAAACAATATTCAAGCAGACCTTCAAATAAGATGGAGTGACAACAACCTTAATCTGATACTTCTTTCTCAAATTCTATGTTGTAGGTATCCATTGGAGTCCTCTCTCCAACTCTTTTTGCAAACCTCGAGAAAAAAGCTTTGGAAGACATTGTGGGAAATAAAGAAATTGCATGGTAATAGATTAATTGTAAAATGTTTTTTCAGTTAAACATTTCCTAAAAAGCAACTATGCAACAAGAGGACCATGATGGTCCTAAACCGCTCCCCTGAGTATGATGGTTCATGGCTTTATGATATAAACAAAATAGCAAAGCCCTCTGTCTAATTAATTTGGAGAAGATGTTTAAGGATTTCTCTTTTAATCCTAGGTATATTGATGATCCCACCATATAGCACTAATTTCCTGAATATGGTAATGCTTTGAAGTGTAGACATCAATACATACCAAGCATAAAAGCTGTAAGCCTAATGGTTTAGGAGAAGAAGGTTTTCAAAGATGTCATTATTTATTCCTAACTAAAATTAGGGATTGCACAGAAAAGGGCCATTTTTTAAGTATTTTGGTAGACGTTCAATAGATGATGATTTGTAAGAAATATCAAAGTTCTAGGCCTGATGATTTGGAAGGAGAAGATTTTTTAAGATTTCCTTCTTTATTTCTATGTAAAATCAGGGATCACAAAGAAAAGGGCTAATTTTCAGAATATGGTAATTCTTTGAAGTGTTTTGGTAGAGGGTCAATAGATGATGATTTGTACAAAATATCAAAGCTCTATGCCTTATGGCTTGGGAGGAGAAGATTATTAAAGATTTCCTTCTTTTATTCTATGTAAAATTAGGGATTGCCAAGAAGAGGGCTAATTTTCAGAATACAGTAATTCTTTGAAGAATTTCGGTAGAGGGTCAATAGATGATGATTTGTACAAAATATCAAAGCTCTATGCCTTATGGCTTGGGAGGAGAAGGATTTTAAAGATTTCCTTCTTTCTTTCTATGTAAAATTAGGGATTGCCAAGAAGAGGGCTAATTTTCAGAATACAGTAATTCTTTGAAGTATATTGGTAGAGGATCATAGATGATGATTTGTACAAAATATCAAAGCTCTAGGCCTTATGGTTTGGGAGAAGAAGATTTTTAAAGATTTCCTTCTTTATTTCTATGTTAAATCAGGGATCACAAAGAAAAGGGCTAATTTTCAGAATATGGTAATTCTTTGAAGTGTTTTGGTAGAGAGTCAATAGATGATGATTTGTACAAAATATCAAAGCTCTATGCCTTATGGCTTGGGAGGAGAAGGTTTTTAAAGATTTCCTTCTTTCTTTCTATGTAAAATTAGGGATTGCCAAGAAGAGGGCTAATTTTCAGAATACAGTAATTCTTTGAAGAATTTCGGTAGAGGATCATAGATGATGATTTGTACAAAATATCAAAGCTCTAGGCCTTATGGTTTGGGAGAAGAAGATTTTAAAAGATTTCCTTCTTTATTTCTTTGTAAAATCAGGGATCACGAAGGAAAGGGCTAATTTTCAGAATACGGTAATTCTTTAAAGTATTTTGGTAGAGGGTCAATAGATGATTATGTATACCAAATATCAAAGCTCTAGGCCCTATGGTTTGGGAGAAGAAGATTTTTAAAGATTTCCTTTTTTCTTTCTATGTAAAATCAGGGATCGCCCAGAAAAGGGCTTATTTCCATAATGCAGTAAATCTTTGAAGTATTTTGTAGAGGGTCAATAGATGATGATTTGTACCAAATATCTAAGCTCTAGGCCTTACAGCTTTGGAGGAGAAGATTTTTAAAGTTTTTTCACTCCGTTGCCATGGCAACCAGAGTTCTTCATGGATTTCAATTCTTTGAAGTATTTTGAAAGAGCATGACCTAAGGATCATTTCTGTGAAGTTTTGTTGAAATTCCATGGTTAGTTTAGGAGGAGAAGATTTTTTTGTAATTGTGAACGGACAGATGGACGGATGACAGACGATGACCAATCACAATAGCTCCCCCAGAGCACTTCATGCTCAGGTGAGCTAAAAATAAATTATACTTAAATGCAAAATAATGTATGGTTTCTCTATCACAATCAAACAACATTTAGCCCATTTCCACTTAGTGTTACATTTTTTTTCGTATTGAAGGAATAAATGTTTAGGAAACATTTTAAGAAAGTTTTTACACAACATTTATCTTTTCAATTTCATTTTGATATATTGTCTGACCTGCAATTTCTTTAAATTTGGACCAGTCTAAAATTTTGTTGTTAGGTCATGGTTTAAATACCCACCTTTGCATCCAGAGGATTTAGCACTCCGACATTTGGACTAGCACTGAACACTTTATTGAAGTTTGTCTCTCTATTTACAAGCTCTAATTGGAAAAACTTCTTCTCCTCCTGCAAAATCAATGTAAAAATTGAATGAATGACTCAATTAAAGAGTGTGTCTTTATTATTGAGCTGATTAGAACAAGATTTGTGGGTGTGTGAAACACTAATGCCGGGAAAAAGCATCGTTTATAGGTACATTCAATTATGAGCTCTGTACCCTAAATGATTTTGAAGTTATATATGTTTATGGCAAAGGTTAAGTCTTAGAAAGACAGATGGACACAGTTAAAGCAATATGCCTCCCTTTTGTAATTTTATTTTGGGGGAGGGGGATAGAAAAAACAAATGACCAAAAGGAAGAATTTTCACAAACAAAAATAGAATCAATTTAATAAAATTTTAAAAAATCACTTAGCTGGCTGGCCAAGGACAAATTGTGTCGAGCCAACTAACCTTTTATCATCAACTTGGACCCGGACATTTAAACCAATTGAACAAATGTCTTAACTTTAACATCTACTCATGATGGCAAACAATCACATAAACATATATGAAATATATCTTCAATTGTGGAAGTTATGGTTGTGATTCCAAAAGACTGATGATTTATCCACATATGTACATCAAACTGTCTTGTGATAACTACCTCTTGCTCACCCCAAGAACGCTCGATAATAAAGTAACCCTTGTCATGCTGTATAAATTACCTTACTGAATTGTCGTAAAATCAAAGGGCTGAAAGCACTAATAGAACTCGTTGTTCAAAAATCAATATTTCTTCTGGAAATCAGTTTCATTAACAACTCTGGCAGGAAAAATACAAGCAGCAGGTATAGACTAAGATCAGACTGCACTTATGTGCAGGCTGATCTTGGTCTATACCTCCTGCCAAAACCGGAATATTCCGGGTTCAGCATGACAAGGGTTAAAGAGTCAACCCATCCCCACACAATGATACTTTGATGCCCCTTAAGAAATAGAACTTTGGAAAACATTGTGATAAATGAAGAAACTGCTTGTATCAATGTTTTCTACCCAGAGACAAATATGTTGTAGGTTCTATCAACTAAAAATTGTTGTCTGCAGTTTTTTTCAACTTGAACCAGTCTAAAATTAGTTAACGGGTTATGGGTTAAGTTCAGCTCTGTGAATAATTTTATTGAAAGGTATAGATCATCTCCCAAATAATATGAGCGCGTGCGTGACATTTCCAACCATTACAAATGTGCGCCAAGTAAAGACTTAGATCAGTCTGTGCATCCGCACAGTCTGATCAGAGTCTTCACTCTGCGCTCTGTAGATAGATACTGACCCAAGGCTTCTTTAAACAATCAACGAATGTTCTAATTGCCTCGAATGGCTGTCCAAGGTGCTCAATGTATGCGAGTCACGCACATGCAAAATGGTTGGAACTGTCACGCACAGGCTCATATAATGACAGTGGTATACCCACAAGCACAAACTATAGAAAATATAAATTGAGCAAACATGTTAAACACTCTTCTCTAAATGCTTTGTCTAAATTCCTTATTGTTACAAAAAAGTGAAATCTTAGAAGTGTTCAGTTTCAAAATTTTTAAGAGTAAATGCTAATTATGATTAATCCTAACTGTGTTAGAATATCGACTTACAACTAAAGCATGTATTCTCTCCTCTTTCTCTAATATTGCTGACCGTAACTGTTCTATCAACTCTAAATCTTCTGGACGAGATTCACGATTAGCATATCTCTCCTCTGCTTCTTCTAATCTGCAATAGAAATTAAACTTTTATAAGTAACTTCACATTCTTTATGTCTTGGATCAGAATCCAAATCTGTTCATTGATTCTTTGAAAAACTCACAGATTCCAGAGACTAAAAATTTTGCTCTATCAACCTGAAAGTTGGTCAGAACGTTTGTCTCCATGTAATCTTGGACAGCTTTGAATTTGGGTCAATTTGGGCAAGCAAGAGGGCCATTGACCCTAAACCGCCTGCCTGAGTGAATTACTCCAAATGTTCAATGGTAATAAAAGTCCCCCCCCCCCCCCCCCCCCCTGTGGCCCTATATCAATCAGGTCATATCATATCCAGTTCAAAGACATTCGAGCCACAGGATGAAGACATTATTCCAAGATTTGAACAAGGACAAGATTTTTACAACAAGTGACCAAATATTGAATTTCACAATGACATCACTGTGAGAAATGTTTTGCTAAAATATTGGTAGAGAATTGTAGCCTATAGAGTGCTAACAGTTATTTACTAAAAATTGATAAAAATGTTGCAGAGGTTTTTTTTGTTTGTTTTTGTTTTTTTAAAAAAACCTATAGAATATAGAACAGAAACTGTCTATGATATCTTTTAGATCAATAAACCATGGAAATATGACAAATGAACCAAGAACATGGCCTCTAAAGTGAAATAAATTTGTGTTTCAAAGATCTAACCTAGTTACCTAGTTATCTACCCAATGTGACCCAATACATGTATTTCTCAAATCAAAAATATCTCTGGGACAAAAATTCTGACTAAATGTCAAGACATGAATTAGAAACATTGAATAGCCTTGACAAGAAACTTTGTCATATAATCTTAACCTTATCATAAAAAGATGTATACTCACAAAATATAATAACTACTTACAAACTAAAATCAAATCTTCTAAATCTACCACCTCTGTTACAATTTCAACCGCCTAATTTTGCCAAGTATGGGCATCCAATAGCAAATTATTACATAAAGAACCTCTATAAGTGCTCTATCATTCTACCTTACCTTGCCGGTTCAGGGCATCCTAATTGTAAACTACTATATATGTAGGATATTAAAAGATATTGAATATCACTAATACAATAATTAAATTGATTTACAATTAAGTTCAAATCTTTCATGACCAATACTAGTAATATTTGTGAATCACATTGGTGTCTTTACAGACAAGATGATTCATCTGAGTTAGAAACCTATATAAGACAGCCAACTGCGTAAAACAGTCGTGTTGTGTAAGTCCTTTAGGTGGATCTCTTCACCTATTACCAGGCCTAAATTTTTAGGAGTTGCGGAATGCAATTTTTTGTTGATAAAATTTTAAAAATGCAACATTGTTGATAAAGAATAATTTGCTTGTAACAAGCAATTTCTTCATTTTTTACAATACTTTCTTGAGATCTGGTAGGAATTGTGTGGGAACGTATTGAACAGGTTTGACTGTATGAGTACAGTATCTACAATAAATTTGAGATAACTGATCGTTTGTAAAGTTTTAGACAAGACAGAAGGACAAACAAAGATTACAATACAGTTAAACCCCTCTAATGAGACCACTTTTGGTACTTGTGGTACTTTTTGAAAATGGTCTTAACCCTTTCCTGTTTTTCCAAATTGTAGTCTGGACCAAATTGAAAGAGGTTGCAGACGACAATGAAAATTGGATGCAATTTGAAAAGAAACCATCATTTGGGGTAGAAAATATTGTGGGATAAGGAGAAATTGCTTGTAACAAGCAATTTCTCCTTTTTCCACAATGTTTTCTCAAGTATAAAATCACAGCGACGTAAAATCCCGGGTTTGTCCGGGAAAGGGTTAATAGTGGGGTGGGCTTATTACAGAGGCTCAGTCATATAGGGTCTCGGTCATATGTTTAGCTGTTTTCATGTAAATTGTCATTTGGCTAATTAAGAATAAGGTGTGGTTTTTTATTTCATATTTGTTATTTATTTGGCAATATACTGTACATTCAAACAACAAAACAATCGAAATAGGGTGCCCGTTTAAGAGGGATTTGCAACCATTTAAATAAAGAACAAAAAATTCCATTCTGTCAAAATATGGTCGTAATAACCGGGTGCCCGTATTTCCGGGTTGGTCGTAAGGAGGGGTTTTACTGTATATCTCCAATCATTGGATGTGGAGGCATAAAAGACATGATATGATTCTTGCACAGGAAACCCAACCCTTTTATATATAAAACAACATAAAAAAGATTCTTTACTTACTGTATCTGTAACTCAGATATTTTATCCTTCAATATTTCCTGAGCCTCATTAAACTGCATGACAAGTTCCTGCGACTCTCGTATATGATCCGCTTTTAGATTGTCTAGGGCTTTCTCCAACTTCTCATTCAACTGTTTCTCTCTTATTCTTTATAAATATAGATTAGAAAACACAGTTAAAGTTTTTGAAACAGAATAGCATATCCTTTAGTTACTTTCAAAAGGCCAAAGTTTTCTATAAAGTATAAGACAGTCAAAAACTTAAAACAAGTCGACCTTTTGATTTTCAGAGACATTTCTTTTAACCCATTCCAACACAGTGGAACTCTAATCCAGTCCAAATTGAAAGGAGCCGCAGACGACAATTTCAAGTTGATGGAATTTTAAATTTTTTGGTCTTTTTGGATAGAAAACATTGTAGATAATGAAGAAATTGCTTGAAATTTCTTCATTTTCCACAATGTTTTCCAAAGCTTTTTCGTTGAGCGGCGTAGAAAGGAGGGATTGAGTGGGAATGGGTTAAAACTATCTCGATGATTTTTTTTAATTTGATAATCATAGAAATTCATAATAGCAAGTATTAGTTCATTTCCATTGAAACCGTAGAGGGAGGCAAACACAAAAAAATGACCTATCACGTTGTCAATCAAATAAGCAGTAAACCAATGAAATCATTCATTGAGACAAGAAATGAGTTTTGATCTCCGAGTTTGGCTGCCATTTTTGTTATCTTTTTTTATTGGTTTGGTGACTTAAACATCAATTGAGTTACGATGTTTGGGCTGCCAACCAACTATTCTACCTTTTGTTACATGCTTCTTGACATAAATTTTGGAAATAACGATGTTTAAAATCAAAGCAGGACTCCTGTCAGAGTCTATGGAGTGCGTGGGCGGGGCCCATTGGTCAATTGTTATAGGTCAGACAGACTAATGGACAGATGACAGGTCCATAACATAATATGACCCTTCAGGCATATAACAGAATGGGCCTGTAGATTTCCCATTCAATATCACCCATACATTTTTTTCCCTGTTTAAGTCAACCACTGATTTTCATCAAACATAGTTATTTCATTAGGGAAAACATTGTGCTAAAATAAAGAAATTGCTTGTGACAAGCATTTTCTTCTTTACTCAAAATCTTTTCAAATCAAAATTTTCCTTTCAATCATGCGACATGCTATAGTTGCAAGTGTTCACATTCCCTCTAAAAAGTACAATCTACAGTAATGATTTATTATCAACCCTTGCCATGCTGATTCTGGAATATTCTTCTTTTAGCAGGAGGTATAAAGATCAGCTGGCAAAAAAATCTGCACCACCTGTTAGTCCTCTTCAAACCAAAGTTGTTTATTGCATTATTTTCCAATGCTTTCAGAATTTTGATTTTAATGCAATTCTGAAAAGGATTTTATTCAGGATGACAAGGATTAATGTATTATCATGTATGTGCTTAATGTTTGTAAATACATGTATTCAATCTGTCAGTGAAACAGCAAAAGCTAACTCAAAGACTGAAGTATTCAAGTTTAGTATATTTGAGTTACAAATATTATTTGATATGTCTATCATTTTCTATGCTATTACAGAAAAATAAGCAAGTCAAAATTGAAAGAGTTGCTGACAAGAATTCAAAAAGAATTGAATTTGTAAAGAAATATTGACATTCTTTGGAATAGAATGTATTTTGAAAACAGGTGAAACTGCTTGTGACATAAACATTTTCTTTAACAAAATGACATACAACAATTTATAGAAGATGAACTTTGAGAAAACATTGTGCATAATGAAGAAATTGCTTGCAACAAAGAAATCTGCTTGAAAATTGATCATTAAGGTGTATAGCATTCATAACTTATCATAGCTCCATTACATTCTCATATCATTGAGAATAAACCTATAAAATGGACTCACCTTATTTGGTTAGCTGTATCACTCTTTATCTTTTGAATTTCTTGTCTCTTGAAGTCTATCTCCTTATTTAGATGGCTGATGGTAACTTGTAGTTTACTTGAGTCCTCTTTTAGGTTGGTTATATGGCGATCTCTGTGTGTTATCTCCCCTTGTAGCTCTTCAACTCTGATGGTGTGATCTTTTTCCTGGAAATGTAAAATATGGTGAAAATTAAATCATTCTAACATAATCCCCCTTTCTTAAGGTCCTCAAGAAGAAAACTTGGTTTCAATGCTATTTGTCCATGGTATACCCATAAAAAAAATTGATAAAGTTACACCATGGATAAAAAATTAGGTCACTTGTGCTTTTTGGCCATATGTGCCACTGACTCATGTGAGCGTTTCAGGATCAATGGCCAACTTGTTTAAATCATTGTCAGAAATTTTATGAATTTTCGTTGTTTTCAGACTCTAAAATATTTGCATCTTGTGTGCTAGTTTAATTTAGTTAAACTGAACAATATTTTTTTTATAATTGTTTTAGAAACTTAACTCATGTCATGCTGAACCCAGAATATTCCGGTTTTAGCAGGAGGTATAGACTAAGATCAGACTGCACATAAGTGCAGTCTGATCTTAGTCTACACCTCCTGTCTGTCCTTTTGAAACCAGAGTTGTTCATGAAATTAATTTTCAAAAGAAGTATTGACAATTGAACAAGTACTACCAGTGCTTTCAGCCCTTTGATTTTTATACAATTCTGAAAAGGATTTTATTCAGTATGACAAGGTTTAATCCTTTCTTATAATTCAAAAAAGCAACTAGCAAACATTGAATTGTTCCATATGTCTACATATACAGTAGCTTAATATTGATGAGTTCTCACCTTTTGTTTTGATATTTCCACAGCTCTCTCTAACTCCATTCTGGCAGCACCAAGATGTGATTCATGTTCTTTCTTTACTCTCTCCATCTCTTCCATGTGACCAGTATACAGCTGATTACGCAATGTCTCTACAAAAGGAGAATGAGTATGAATATCCCTTAAAAAGACAGATCTTTTAAATCCTTGTCATGTTGAATGAAACCTTGTTTAGAATTGCATTAGAATTAAAGAACTGAACTGCCCTGATTGTGGATCAATATTTCTTTTTTCTTTTGTTAGCTAATTCTATAAATCAGTCTTGCTTAACCAATTCCCATACAACCCTGCTTTTGAACACCCCCCCCCCCCTCTTGTAGCAAGCAATTTCTTCATTATTCACAATGATTTTGTCCTCTAAAGTTAAAGATTTTTAAAATTTCAACAACTAAAAATTGTCTACAACTTCTTTGAATTTGAACTAGTATAAAATTCTGTTGTCTGATAATAGGTTGAAATATTAAACAGATGGCGAAGGCTAATATCAAACTGCATATATCAGGCTGATTGTAGTCTTTACCTCTTAAAAAGAAGAAATATTCCCGGTTCAGCATGACAAAGGTTAAATACAACATTTAATTGTCATTCATGGCCTAACATCTTTGCAACAGATTAACCCATTCCCACCCAATGACACTATTAAACACCTCACAATATGAAAGCTTTGGAAAATATTGTGGAAAATGAAGAAATTGCTTGTAACAAGCAATTTTTTCATTTTCCACATTATTTTCTACCCCAAAAGACAAAGGTTTTAATGGCATCATTAATTTTCAATTGTCATCTGCAACTTCTTTGAATTTGGACTGGTCTAAAATTCTATATGTGGGAATGGGTTAAACATCTTATCAACATAAATATGTGTGATATCAAAATGCTACTTCTAACTAGAGATGTTAAATTTTCTGGATAACTCTTCTTTCATGAATTTGATAGTGAATATCACCTCTGGCCCTATAAAATTGTATGTCAAAATTATTTTTGTGAAACAATTGGCATAAAAAGTATTCACCTTTGTCTTCCTGATGTTTCTCACATTGTTGTTTCAGCTCATCTTGTTTACTTTTTTCTGCCTGATCTTTGACACTTTCCACAGTGGCTCTATGAGCTGACATCTGGGTACGCATGTCCTCAATATGTTTCTCCTGTAGAGAATTTCTTAACTCCTGAAAGGATAAAATGTAATATTTAACCCATTACCACACAGCAAAGTTTTAGACTGAACCAAATTCACAGGAGTTGCAGACGATAATTAAAAATTTATGAAACTCTTGATTTTTTTCCACTTTCTCGGTAGAAAACAAGCAATTTCTTCATTTCCCACAATGTTTCTCAATGCTGTTTTTCTTAAGGGGCGTCAAAAGGTGTCACTGTGTTGGGAATTTTAGTTGAAATAGAAGGTTACACAAATGTTTATGCAAGGACATCACCTAAATCCTATGTTGTTTGAACTCATTAGAATTGTCTCCATGAAACAAATCTTATGAGTTCAAACAAGATAGGATTGAGTTAGAATTCTGCAATAGTTTAAGTATTGAAGCAAATAGATCTATCATGATCATGTTACAACAAGAGCTGGTCACAGTCATGTGACAAATGCCCCCAAAGGACAGGGTCAAGCATGTGGCACTTTGATTTGTTTTGTAAACACAACCACATGCATTTGTGATCTATACGTCTGGGTTTTTAATAAATGAAATTTTGATACATATAATAATTTCTATAAATACAGAATGAAATCGAGAAATGCATAATGGACTGATTTTTCTGAGGTCAAAAGTAGGTCAAAGGTCAAGTGATCCACCCAATTAAACATCTGTCCAAATATGGAAGCAATCCATTGAAGAATAAGAGAGTAAATACAATGTAATCATTCCAGATGCAATTTAACCATTCTGGACGCCCCTTTGACCCCAGATTGTGACCTTGACCTTTGAGATAAGAACTAGGTCTTTTTCTCTACACGTCATCTGAAGGCAGTGAACATTTGTATGAAAGAAATTTGTACCTGTGTGCATGATAATAGAAGTTACAGAACGGACACGGCAAAAAGTCCCAATTTTTTACCTTTGACCCTAGATTGTGACCTTGACCTTCAAGATAGGAACCTGGGTCTTTTTCTCTTCACGTAGTCTGAAGGTGGTGAACATTTGTATGAAAGAAATTTGTCCCTGTGTGCATGATTATAGAAGTTACAGAACGGACACGGCAAAAAGTCCCCATTTTTTACCTTTGACCCCAGATTGTGACCTTGACCTTTGAGATAGGAACCTGTTTCTTTTTCACGACATGTCGTCTGAAGGTGGTGAACATATGTATGAAAGAACTTTGTACCTGCGTGCATAATTATAGAAGAAACAGAGCGGACACGGCAAAAAGTGCCCATTTTTTACCTTTGACCCCAGATTGTGACCTTGACCTTTGAGATAGGAACCATGGTCTTTTTTGCGACATGTTGTCTGAAGTTGGTGAACATTTGTATGAAAGAAATTTGTACCTGCGTGCATGATTATAGAAGTAACAGAGCGGACACAGCAAAAAGTGCTGATTTTTTAGCTTTGACCCGAGATTTTGCTTTGACCTTTGAGAAAGGAACCTTGGGTTTTTTCGCCACATGTCGTCTGAAGATGGTTAACATTTGTATGAAAGAAATTTGTACCTGCATGCATGATTATAGAAGTTACAGAGCAGACACGCTTTGACCCAAGAATGTGACCTTGACCTTTGAGATAGAAACCTGGGTCTTTTTTCATGACATGTCGTCTGAAGGTTGTGAACATTTGTATGAAAGAAATTTGTACCTGTGTGCATGATTATAGATGTTACAGAGTGGACGTGGCAAAAAGACCCCATTTTTTAGCTTTGACCCCAGATTTTGACCTTGACCTTTGAGATAGAAACCTGGGTCTTTTTCACGACATGTTGTCTTATAGCGGTGAACATTTGTGCAAAGTTATATTGAAATCCACTATTGCATGTAGAAGTTACAGAGTGGACATAAAAGCAAGACAGACGGACTGACTGACTGACGGACGGACGGACAGTTTGATTACTATATGCCTCCCTTTGGGGGCATAAAGAACATATGAACAAACTCCCAGAGAACATAAGAAATTTAAGACTGGTACAAACTGAAAGAAGTTGTAGATGACAATTTTAATTTGATGAAATTGAAGACTGGTACAAACTGAAAGAAATTGTAGATGACAATCTTAAGTTGATTAAATTTCAAAATTCTTGTCTTTTAACATAGAAAATGTTGTAGAAAATGAAAGATTACTTCTCATTAGCAATTCCTTCATTTTCTCCAATGTTTTCCAAAGCTTTTTTTTTGACGAGCTTCATAAAGTGGGATCGTGTTGGTAAAGGTAAAGTGACCATTCTCCTCAGCAACCACTTTTATGCCATCCTTTAACCCATTCCCACGCAGTGACACTTTTAAATGCCTCCTCAAGATTAAGAATTGGAAAATATTGTGGAAAAAGAAGAAATTGCAATCTCTTCATCATCCACAATGTTTTCCATCCCAAAAGACAAAGATTTTAAAGATTCTATCAACTTAAAATTCTCGTCTGCAACTTCTTTGAATTTGGACCAGTCTAACATGTTGTTGTCTGATAATGAGTTAAGTGGTAGCTGAGTACAAGTTTTACTCTATTATCTTGATAAAATGAAATTATAAAATCAAGCCCAATAATTTTGAAATCTATTCACAACTGCAGTAATTATGGTCCATGCAAAATCAAACAGACAACAATGTCAACACTATGTCTTGGTCATTGCAAGCAGGTCTTATAATGAAATGAACCCATTACCATATGGCAAAATTTAAAACAGGTCTGAATTCAAAGAAAAGCAGACCACAATTTTTGGTTAATAAAATTTCAAATTTCTTTGTTTTATGCGAGAAACATTGTAGATAATGAAGAATATGCTTGTTACAAGCAATTTCTTAATTTTCCACAGCGTTTTCGTAAGCTTTTTTTCTTGGAAGGTGTAAAAAGTGGGATTGTGTGGGAAAGGCTAAACCCTTTCAAGTACAAACCTGGGATTTTATGTCGCTGTGATTTTTATACTTGAGAAAACTTTGTTGAAAAAAAAAAGAAATTGCTTGTAACAAGCAATTTTTTCCTTTACCACAAACATTTTCTACAACATAGAATAAATTTATTTCAAATTTCAACCAATTTAATTGTCCTTTGCAACCTCTTTCAATTTTAATCAGTCTAGAATTTCAAAAACAGGAAACGGTTATGATCTTACAAAAAGGAAGACAATGTTAGTCAGAAACTTGCAACAACATTTTCAACTATCAAAACATACATACCTCTAATTGTGCCTGATTTTGTTCCTTGATTTTAGACACAGCCTCATCATGTGCTGTCTCCATTGTTTGTATTTTAGCCAGATATTCATTGGCAGCCTTCAACATTTCTTCTTCCAGTTTCTTTCTCTCCTCTTCAGCTTCTTGGCGTAAACGTTCTAATTCGTCCTGAGCTTTCACATCATTGTTCTGAAGACTTTCTTTAAGCCTAGCAATCTATACCATGATAAAAATAAATTTGGGATAATTGTTTATCCTATTCCCACACAATCCCCCTTTTTTATGTCCTACAAGAAAAAGGCTCGGGAAAAATTGTGGAAAATGAAGAAATCGCTTGTAACAAGCAATTTCTTCATTATCCAAATTTTTTTCTTCCCACAAAGACATTTTTATTTTGAAATTTCATAAACTGTCTGCAGCTCTTTAAATTTAGACCCGTCTAAAAAAATTTATGTGGGAATGGCTCAAGATCTATTTGTATTTCACTGTGTGAACAACAAAAGCTACATTTTCTAGATTGGAGGAACCTAAAGTGAAAATATAGTATTATTGTTAAAGAAATGAGAAATTTAATATAACCAATTCCCACACAAGCCCTCCTTTTCAAGCTTTTAAAGAAAAAAGCTTTGGAAAACATTGTGGAACATTATCCACAATGTTTTCTATACAAAAAGATGAGAAAAAAATTCAAACACCTTGAAATTGTTGTCTGCAGCTTCTGTTAATTTGGACCAGTCTAAAATTTTGTTGTGTGGGAACGGGTTAACATAAAAAAAAAGGTGGCAAATTGTCACAAAATACGCCGTTACACTTCTGGTTGTTGACTCTGGAAGGGGATTAAAATTTAAGTCTAATGTCAAGAAAGAGTAACAATTCACAATGATAACTCATGGTTCTGGTGTTTTTCTTGTTATCATGAGGTTTGGAAAACCATAGACTGTCACACTATAAGAGATTTGAAACAAAATCAAATGTGAAAAACAACAAAGGGGAATAATTAAAAAAAATAAGCCAGGTAGAGTTATGGTTCTTGTGACCTGCACTTCCCCTAGGTGATATTTACCTACAAATGAAGTTTCATGATCATAGCTATTACACTTTCTTGATATAATCCAGACAAAATCCAAGTAGGAACAAAGTCTGAAAAACAACAAAGGGCAATAACTCTCAAAATATGCTAGGTTATGTCTTTGGTTATGCTGAGATGATGTCTATAAGTGCAAAATGAATCAAAGTTAGGCTGAACCTTTCCACAGAGTGAGGTTATCATATTGATGAGTTAAAAGGTTTGTCTGTGGAGTTATCAAGTGATAATCTACTGAGAAATTTTGATCATCCACCAGAAAGAATTACAGAAAACTATGTTTAAGAAAGATTTGAGAATAGAGACATTAAAGAGAAAAGTATCCTTATTTGAAATGCATTCTATTGAGAAAAAGAAACTTAAATCGGCCAGATATTGTTGATGGGCCATCAAAACATATATTAATGATTTGTTTGTTTGTTTGAATGGGTTTTTACACCGTTTTCAACAATCTCTCAGTTATATCGCGGCGGCTGAAGCACCTAAAAATGGATTCCTGGTATTTCTCACTCCAGTACTGCCATCACATCCTTCCCTAGCCTCCAGCTGCTATCCCACATAGGTCTACAATTATCGACCCATTGGTGGGAGACAAATAGTCGGAAAGGATGATTGCCGCCGTCAGGGATTGAACCCGGGTCCTCTAGATTGACAGTCCGACGCGCTACCAACTGTGCTATGAATGAAGCTATTTAAGCATGATATTTTAGTTCCCTACCAATGGTATATGAATTAGCTTACAATAACCTTAGTCCAAGGTCATAACTACAAGCTTATTTACCAATTCCCACACAATGACCCTTGCGACAACCCTCCAGAAAAATGATTGAGAAAACATAGTGTAAAATGAAGAAATTGCTTGGTTCAAACAAAATCTTTATTTTCCACAATATTTTCTACCCAGGAAGTTGAAAAAATTTAAATTTTCATAAACTTAAAATTGTCGTCTGCAACTCCTTTCAATCAGGACCAGTCTACTATTTTGACATGTGGGAATAGGTTTCAATAAAAGATAATGTAGCATCTGTACATAATCTACATAATGTCTACCTGTTTCATGAGATCATCTACTTTAGTTTCCCAGCCTGTTCTTGTGGCCGCTATCTCCTCATCTTTCATCTTGGATAACTGTTCTAGTGCTGCACGCATTTCACTCTCCTTCTGTTCATTGATTTCTTGTCTCAGCTTCTTGCATTCAGTCCTAGAAGGTAATCATTCTAGTTCAAACTGTTTGTTATGATTGATTGATTGAATGGGCCCAGAGACTTAGTGACAAGGGGCATAAATCTTGCAAAAATCAATGAACCATAAAATCCTTGATCCATGTACACCTACAAATTATGGTGATGACATTGACCAAGTTTCATTTAAATCAAGACAAGAAGTTAGAAAGAGTTGCGTTCACAAGGCTGCAATTTCAATAAGCCCCAGAGACTAAGTTTTAAGGGGGCACAAGTCAGGGAAAAATTAATGAACCATAAAATTCTTACTTCATGCACATCTACTAATTTAGGTTATAACATCCACAAAGTTTCATTTAGATCCATCCTTAAACTTAGGAGGAGTTGCATTCACAAGGCTGCAATTTTAATAAGCCCAAGAGAGTATGTTTTAAGGGGGCATAACTGAGACAAAAATCAATGAACCATAAAATCCTTACTTTATGCACATCTACCAATTAAGGTGATTACATCCACCAAGTTTCATTCAGATCCATCCAGAAACTTAGGAGGAGTTGCATTCACAAGGCTGCAATTTCAATAAGCCCCAGAGACTAAGTTCAAAGGGGTCATAACTGAGGCAAAAGTCAATGAACCATAAAATTCTTACTTCATGCAAATCTACTAATTACGGTGATAACATTGATTAAGTTTCAAAAAGATCCATCCAGAAACTTAGGAGAAGTTGTACCCACAAGAAAATCACACGCATGTACGGACGGATGGACAGACAGACAGATGGAGAAGATGACTCCAATATATGGCCGCCTCCGGCGGCATATAAAAATTGCTTGTTACAAGTAATTTCCTCATTTTACACAATTTCTTCATTTTACACAATGCTTTCCAAATTGTTTTTCTTTAGGGGCATCCAAAAGCATCAGTATGTCAGAAAAGGTTAAATAATCTTTATATTTGTTGCAAAAACTTTCAAAGTTTACCTGAGAGTATCTTGCCATTTGAGTTCCAGCTCTGCTGACAGCTGTTCAAGTTTCTGCTGAAGTTCAACTTTAGCTTCTTTCATAGCAGCCTCATACTGCATACGTAGTTTGTCCAACTCAGCCTTTAGTACAGGAATTTTGAAATTTAAACAGAGAACAGGGGTCTTGCTACATAGTTTCAACAGGTGCCTGAGGCCAGGAAAATTGGGAAAATTCAGGGAATTAATTCAATTTTCTGTAAAATTAGGGAGATTTTCAACAAATATTTCATTTATCCACATAAATCACCTCTACATAAGGCTTTATAAAACTTTCCATTCTACTCCATACCTATTTGCCAATCAAAAGATAACTTGGATTTTCGGGAATCCCAGCATACAATAGGGAATTTTCTGCTCTGAATTAGGGAAAAAAGATAATTTTTGCGATTGAGTCGGCGGAAAAAATCAGCTCCAGAATAAGACCATAAAATGCCAAATTTGTCCAACAACAAGAAATTTCCTTGTTTTCCAGATTGTTTTGACAACTTTTTTTACTGAAGGGTGTGAAAAAGCAAGATTTGGTAGGAAAGGGTAAATAACCCTACCAATTTTGTCATAGAAATGAAGCACAAATTTTGCAAAAAATCTCGAATTGAAAAAAGTCTAAGTTCAAGGGAAATACATTTAACTCTTCAACCAGGGGGAGTCAAAACTTCAAAATTTCATCATCTATTCAATTTAATTTTTAGTACAGTAGATTGCAGTATAACAGAATGGAAACTGGTGGAGGAGTTAGTAACACAAAACTGATACTGTTTAACCCATTACCAGATGGCAAAATCTTAGACTGGTCCAAATCAAAAGGAGTTGCAGACAAGAATTTAAAGCTTATGAAATTTTGGATTTCTTTCACCTTTGGGGTAGAAAGCATTGTGGAAAATGAAAATTTTGCTTACAACAAGCAATTTCTTCATTTTCTGTAATGTTTTCCAAAGCTTTTTTTTCTTAGAGGCGTCTAAAAGCGTCACTGAGTGAGATTTGGTTAAACAGTCAGACTGATGGACAGACACACAGACTTGCTGATTTCAGTATACCAGTAAAACCTTTGTTTTGTCAGGTGTAACAAAAGCCTTGTTTTGGTATAATAAATGTTTCAAAAAGCTTTTGTGCTCATGATGGAGAAAATCTTTTAACTGATATGTATCCATTAAACTATTAGCACGCAAGAAAATTTATCCTAATTGAAAGAAGTTGCAGTAGTCAATTTCAAATTGATGAAATTTTTAAAATATTTGTCTTTTGGGGTAGAAATTATTGTGGATAATGAATAAATTGCTTGCTACAAGCAATTTCTTCCTATACCACAATGTTTTCTAAAGCCTTTTCTTGAGGGGAGTCAAAAAGCATCATTATTAATGAATTGATATAAATAGTCAGTGTCTGTTGTTTCTTTTTTATTACATTATGTTCTTATTATCGACCAGAATAATCATGTTATAACACAAATAACTTTGATCATTGAAATTTAAATCACAGCCTAAAACTTTGAAAATCAACCCATTTCATCACATTCCCACTTTCATACTACTTCTAATAATAAAGCTTAGGAAACATCTAAGAAAATGAAAAAAAAATAATTTAAATAAGCACACAATTCCATTTTCTACCATGTTTTTAACCTGAAAAACAATTTTTTTTTTCATAATTAACATATTTTTGTCTGCAAATTATTAAAATTTGATCAGTCTAAAATTCTGTCACATGATAATACGTTAATTTCAACACGTCTCCAAAACCTAATCTATAATCCCTATCCACATACCTGCAATGATGAAGACTTTGATTTTTCCTCTTTATAATTTGCTGTTGCTTTCTCTAACTGTTGCTGTAGTTTAGTGTTGGCATCTTTCAGATTGTTTATCATTCCTGTAGCAGATCCTAGACCTTGCTCTTTGTTCTGTAACATACTGTTCACTCTGGCTACCTACAATAGAAATTATTTAACACATTACCGTATGGAAAAATTTTAGACTGGTCAAAATTGAAAGGAGTTGTAGATGACAACTAAAAGTTGGTGAATTTGTGGATTTTTACAAGTTTCTAAGTAGAAAACATTATGGAAAATGAAGAAATTGCTTGATACAATCAATTTCTTCATTTTCCATAATGTTTTCCTATTTGTTTTTCTTGAGGGGCGTCAGAAGGCGTCATTGTGTGGGAATGAGTAAATACATTACCAGGTAACAAAATGTAGCATTGTTCAGAATTAAAATGGGTTGCTGGAAACACTTTCAACTTGTGTAAAACTGAATATTGGTGACTTAGTGCAAAAACAGACACTTGCGATGTTTTTACACTAAGCTATCAATATGTGGTGCTTTGCAGAGCAGAAAACATGTAACAAATTCCTCCTTTTCTCACAACTTCTTTTTCTGAGCTCAATTTTTTAACCCATTACCACACAATGAAGCTTTTTGAGACCATGAAGAAATACAAACATTGAAAACTTTGAAAAGTTTTATATTTTCGGACTTTGAAAAACAAGTATCTACGCAAGACTGCTTATCAATACACATTGTTTTCAGTGCTCAAAATAACAGAGTGTGATGACTATCAAAATATGTCCTTTCTCTCCCAAACCGGTTTCAAGTACACATTGGAATTGACCAATCACTGGCCCCATCAACTGAATAAGCTGGCCATGCCCACTGACTCCAACAGGAAGTTCAACTTGGATAAAAAACAGCGTTATTTTTTAAAAGATTTATGGCCAGCAACATGGGACAAATAAGAGCCGTCAGAGACTATGATTATGCTCTCCAAATATAGCCCTGTCACAAAAAGTATAAAATAAACAGGAAAAGGGTTTGACAGACCGATAGGTCAATATGCTCTAATCCATACATGCAAAATTTAAATGTTCGACCTTAAGCTGTGACCTTGGAGCTATCTGAAAATTTGTTTCAAATTGCATATCTAATCATAATAGATAACAACTGTGCAAAGTTATTCCAAAATTTGTCCATAAGTTTATGAGCTATGCACAAGACATGCTTAATTTCAATGTTTGACCTTGAGCTGTGACCTTGATCTTAGAGACATCTGAACTTTTTTCAAATGGTACATCTTCTCATGATAGAGAACAATTGTGCCAAGTTATATTGAAATTCATCCATAAATGAAGAAACTTTGCTCTTGGAATGCTAGTTTCAACATTTAACCTTGAGCTGTGACCTGTACCTTGGAGGAATCTGATTTTTTTTTTTTTTTTTTTTTTTAAATGGAACATATGCTTATTTTAGAGAACAATTGTGCAAAGTTATTCCAAATTCAATCCATAATATTAGGAGCTATGCTCTGGATAAGCTTAATTGAAATGTCTGACCTTGAGCTGTGACCTTGACCTTGAACCTATCTGAATATTTCTTTCAAGTGGTACATGTACTCATGATAGAGAATAATTGTGCCAAGTTATTTTGAAATTGAATGTCAGCCAGTTTTGAAGTTCAACCTTCAAATCCGGTCTATATGAAAGATTGGATATGTGGATCAACTATTTCATTGACAGCTACGATCTGTCAATTGTTTCAAAGAGCGATTTCAATGAGTACCTACAAAATAGATTTTGGTGAACAAAAACGAGATTTTACTTTTCAAAAATGAAGTCACTCCCTATATATCAAGCTCTGGTGTTACAATAGAGATTTCTTAGATAAATACCAGTCTTACCTCATCTTCAGCTGCCTTAAGGCGACTAGACAGTTCTGATTTGACCCTCTCAAGTTCAGCTGAAATTGAATCTTTCTCCTTAGATAATAGCTCTTGTTCTTGCTTGTGTTTTTCTAAAAGATCCTGAAATATGAAAGTGTTTGACATGAAAAGTACTTCAATGATATGCTGATTCATACTACATAAGCATTTAACTCTTTCCCACACAATCTGTTTTTTGACGCCCCTCAAGAAAAAAGGTTTTGAGACAAACAATTTCTTGAATGTCCACATTGTTTTCTACTCTAAAAGGCAAATAAATTCTAAATTCTACCAACATGAAACTGTCATCTGTTATTTCTTTCAATTTGGACCAGTCTAAAAAATTTCCAGAGTGATAATGGGTAATACAGGAGCCTTAGGTGAACTGCAATGGTCAAGTATTCTCAGCAAGATGGTAAAATCAATTCAAAGTTGACAAACTGCAAAGAAATCCATTAGATGGATGCCAGAGTAACAGATATTTGCACAGAGGGATAAATTGAGACTCTAAATACAACCTGCTAAGTTTCAAACCATTTCATAGCAGGGGTTGTCACTAATGCTGGTCCTCGGACCAAAGGCCTGTGATTTATAAAAGTAAAGGCTTGATTAGAGACAACAATACAACATTTTGGAAAAACTGTCCTTTTTCCACCAAAATGAAAGTAAGTAAGAGAAAATAATCTTTGCCAAAGAAAAGATATGTCATTCCTAAAAGCAAGTAAAAAGTTTCAGAGCAATAGGATAAACTTTACCCAAAGAATTACAGAGATGCCAATACTGATGCACAGGTGAATGGAATTTACTCCCCTTCCCCCCCCCCCCCCTCACACACACACACACAATCTTTAAATAGTAGGCCAAAAAGGGTTACACTCATTAACCCATTCCCACACAATGACGCTTTCTGACGCCCTGCAGAAATGTGGTCATGGAAAACATTGTGGGAAAAGGAGAAATTGCTAGCAACAAAAATCTGAAAGCAAGATTGTGGGAGAATGGGTAAAGAAAATGTGCATAAATAACTTAGCAACAAATATACCCAATCCCAAACAACAAAATTTTGGACTGATCCAAATTGAAAGATTCATCATGCCAAAAGTTAAATTGAAATGATTAAAAAATCTTCTAAAATAATAGAGATATAACTCCTGACATTGAAATATTTTCACTAGGAATTTTTAACTTGGAAAGGCAAAAACCCACTAAAAGATTTATTCAGAGAAATGCATCTTTGCCCAAAAGATGAATCAGACCCTTTGAAATATGAGCAAATTTTCCAACAAGAAGTAGCCCAGCAATAAAATTAGTAGGAAAAGAGATATGACACTTGCATGTAAAACTTAAACAAAGAATTCTTAAGTCAAAAAGAGGTCAACTTCTGAAACCAGAGTACCATATCAAGGTTCAGCATGAAACAGTTGTAAATGCATATAAACATATAGACAGTTACAACTGCTTTGCACTGAATTATTGACATGTAGATGCTACATTCAGCTGCAAGTGCAGTATTGTGATAATTTGAGAAATGGCGGGAAAAAATCTACAAAACAATGCACATTGAGTAATTTCAGTTGATAGAATGGATAGTTTTCGTTACACAGAATGATCATGTTTCAATATAAATATCTTCAATAAAAACACAGAGATATGAAGAATAACGCCTTTGCCAACTGGAGGATCTTGCTATTGTTTACAGTACACATTAACCTGTTACTATACGACTAATTTCTAGACACCTCCAATTTCAAAGAAGTTAGAGATGACAATTTTAAGACAATGGAATTTTAAGAAATTCTGGTTTTTAGTTCAAAAACATTGTGGATAATGAAGAAATTGCTTGTAACAAGCAATATTTTTTTTCAAAAATTTATTAAAAAGCTTTTTTCTTGAGCAGTATCAAAAAGCGGAGTTGTGTTTGAATAGCTGAATGAACTGATAAAACACAACTGAATACATCTGCTGGAGTACCTAACCTTGGATTCTTGGTATTTCTGAAACCAGAACCACCACTTTATCCTTTCCAAGCCTCCAGCTACTCATCCCATTTAGGTTTACGATTATCAACCCATTAGTGGAAGACAAATGTCGGAAAGGATATATGTCGCGACCTGGGATCGAACCCTGGACCTAATGACTGAGAGTCTGACACACCAACAGCATTGTGGCCACAACCTAAATACATAAAGTAGAACCAAAATGATTTACCTGTTTTGTATCCTCTAGTTGCTTTTCTGCAAGTTTTTTCTGTGTTTCCAAGTCTTCTGCTGCTTTTTTCCTGAGATTCTCCAGTTCTTGTTGGTGTTGTTTTGAGAGTTCTGACCCAGTTTTGTTGAATTTGTTGTTCAAGCTTTCAATTTCCCTCTCATACTTTTCTTTCATTGTCTGCTTTTCAACTGACAAATCTTCTAATGCCTGAAAAAAAATCCATTCAATTAAGAGATGAAGAGAATAATTTTGGCTTTCATGGAGGTATGAACCAAAAAAACTAATCACACTGAATAAATACGCAAAGCAGATTCATACATTGTGTGATTAGGTTTTACGGTTCATACCTCCATGAAAACAAAAAATATTCTCTTCGTTTCTTATAATTCAATAGCATCGAGCGAAAAAAAAGAAACGCTTTCCAAATTTTGATACCTTTTTGTATGGGACTATTTTGTGCAGAAGCATACAAAATCGCTGCGTGTTCAAAATTTTGTTCGTGAATGATATGAAGTTATGAATAATTTTTTTCGACCAATCAGAACGCTCATTTTTGATACACGAAACTTAAAATTAAATTATGTAATTATAGACATGCAAACTATTTCTGCCCCATAACAAATGAATTTCATGATTGATTGATTGATAGGGTTTAACGCCACTTTTAACAGTATTTCAGTCATATCGCAGAGAATGGAACACCTAACAATATATTCCTGGTATTTCTCAAACCATTACTACTATTACATCCTTTCCTAGCCCCCAGCTGCTATCCCACTTAGGTTTACCATTATCCACCAATTGGTGAGAGACTAATGTCAGAAAGGATATGTGCCGCCACTAGGGATCGAACCCATGACATCCCATGATTGAAGATTGGGAGTCTAATGCGCTACCGACTGCGCTATGACTGCAGCTATAAATTTCATGACAAAGTACAAAGTAGTAACAGCTCTTAACCCTTGTCATGCTGAATAAAATCCTTTTCAAAATTGAATTACAATCAAAGAGCTGAAAGCACTTGAAATCCTGGTTGTGTGTCATAATTTCTTTTGAAAAGAGCAAACAGATGGTGAAGACTAAGATCACATATGTGTAGGCTGCTCTTGTCTACGCTTTCTGAAAACGCAGGAATATTCTAGGTTCAGCATGACAAGGGTTAGAATATACAGATACATCACAGGGGTCAACACTTACACCAGTCCTGAGGCCTGTGATTTATACTGAGAACTGGTAGAATTTCTAAGCTTCGGGCCCTTTGATGGGCCTATAGTTTTTCTTATTCAAATCAAATCAATATAAATCTCCCTTATTTGCCCTTTAACCGTCAATCACTAGTTTTCGTGATATTTTAGATATTTAGATATCTAATGAGTGTAAACAAAGTGGGAAAAGAAGAAATTGTATGTAACAATTAACTTCTTTTTCTACACTATTTTCTTATCAATAGTTTGCTTTCAATAATATGCAACACACACTATCTACCTCACAAATCATTTTTCACAACATTGCATAGAATGACCATAGATTCTACAGACCTAAAAATGGTTAATTCATTCCCACACAATTTTATTTTTAGGCCCTTCAAGAACAGTGTTTGTCACACATTGCGTTAAATGAATGCATGTATCATGCAGTTTATTCATTTTTCACTGTGTTTTCTCCTATCACATACAAATAAAAGTTTTCTAACATTAAATTGAGGTCTGCAACTTCTTTCAATTCGGACCAGTCTAAAATTTTGTTGTCTGGTAAAAAGTTAACCCTTGTCATGCTGAACCTGGAATATTCCAGTTTTTACAGGAGGTGTAGACAAAGATCAGCCTGCATATAAGTGCAGCCTGATCTTGGTCTACACCTCCTGCTCGTACTTTTCCTGCCAGAGTAGTTTATTAAATTGGTTTTCTTTTAGTGCTCTCAGCCCTTTGATTTTAATGCCATTCAGTGAGGGATTTTAGACAGCATGACAAGGGTTAAAGTAAAGGCTCACCTTCTCTAGTGACCTTAACTGGGAGAGTTGATTCTGACTCAGATCTGACTTCTGTCTCTCCAAATTCATTCTCTCCTTCTCCAACCATGATAATTTATCTTTCAATTTGTTCAAATCTGATTCTAACTCTTGTATTGTGGACTCATTTTGATGTTTGGTGGCTTCAAGTTGACCTATTAGAGCTGTTCCAGTGGAAAAGAAAATAACTGCGTCATGTACATATCCAACTGACATATATCCATATTATATTGATAGATTGATCAAATCATTTATTTACACCATGGGTAGTAAATAGACTAATTGACCAATCACTGGCCCCGCCCACTGACTCCTTAGGCCTTGCCCATTAATTCCGAGAGGAAGTCCCGCTTCAGTTTTAAAGGGCGTTATTTTGAAAAAATTATGGCCAGTAGCATGTAATAAAAAAGTTGAATAGTTGGTTGGCGGCTTAAAAGTTGTGACTACAGCTTGAGTAAGCTGTAGTTATGACGTTAAAGTCGCCAAACCAACAAAAAAGGTTAACAAAATTGCAGCCCATGTCGGAGTTCATAACTAATTTCTTGTCTAACAGAACGTCTTTATTAGTCAACTGGTCATTTGACTGACAGGCGCAATTGGTCAATCGTTGTCAATGCCCTCCGACTCTAGCACAAGGTTCCACTAGGATATTAACCCTTTCCTTTATTGCAAAATTTTAGACCTGTCCAATTTCAAAAGATTTGCAGACGAAAATCTAAAGTGGATTTAATTTGGAAACTAATCACTCTGTTGGGTAGAAAATATTGTAGAAAAAGAAGAAATTGCTATTTACAAGCAATTTCTTCTTTTTCTACAATATTTTCTCAATTATAAAATCACAAGGCCGTAAAAAACAGGGTTTGAACAGGAAAGGTTTAAACAGTGTTTTTAGAAAATTTATAGTCAGTAACAAAAAAGTAAAATGAATGGTTGATGACCTAAACATTGTTACTACAGCTTTAATAAGCTGCAGGCTGAACTTTGTATATACCTCCTGCAAAAATAGGAATATTCTGGGTTCAGCATGACAAGGGTTACAATGGTTATTTGAGCAGACCATTTTTTTCTATATGAGAGAACAGTTTCACTCTATGACATGCAAGCTTAGTTGTTCTTTTTATATTATTTGAATTCTGTGCATTTTAACCCATTCCAACTCAATCCCTCCTTTTTACGCCCTTCAAGAAAAAAGCTTTGAAAAACATTGTGGAAAATGAAGAAATTGCTTGTATCAAGCAATTTCTTCATTATCCACAATGTTTTCTATCCAAAAAGGTGAATTTTTTTCAAATTCCATCAACTTGAAATTGTCGTCTGCATCTTCTTTCAATTTGGACCAGTCTAGAATTTTGTCAAGTGGGAATGGGTCAATGTAAACCAGTCTCTCTTTCATAGGCATGGTAAATCAAACGATGAAGTGTTTTTTGCACAAAATATTGCACTTATTGTATATGTAAGAAAAATGAACTGACTTGATTTTTTCAGCATTTCATCTTCTTGTCGAGTACATCTTTCTTTCATCACACCCAGCTCTGACTCAGCTTCTTTTAGCTTGGCAAGATTAGCACTGGCTTCTTCTAGAGCTTGTTTCAACTACAAAAGAAATTAATCATATCATATGCCATATTGAGAAATAATTTGACATGCATCTTGGTATGTTAAGGCAAAATCTCTCTGAAAGTCTTCATAAAGTACATATGCAATGAAAGTTGTGTAATGACTGATTATTCTTAGGATATCAAATATAAGGCCACTGATAATATGGTTCAGGTTTCTTTTACGAGTTGTGATTTATTAGAATTTGGATGTCTTATTTAAAATCAGAGCCAGAATAGAGATTTCAAAGCAGGCATGTAAAATTTAACCCTTGTCATGTTGAACCCGGAAAATTCCTGTTTAAGCAGGAGGTATAGACAAAGATCAGTCTGCACATATGTGCAGTCTGATCTTAGTCTACATCTCCTGCTTGTTCCTTTTTTAGTCAGAGGGTTTTTTTTTTCAAATAATTATTGACCCACAATAATTGCATCCAGTACTATCAGTCCTTTGATTTTAATGTAATTCTGTAGAGGTTTTTATTCAGCATGATAAGGGTTAAAGGTGGAGCCTCAGAAATTGCTAATAGAACACCTTTTATTTACGATTCTAACACTAATCGCACATGCATATTTTAACCAATTCACACACTATTCCAAATCCTTGTTACAAGTAATTTCTTCATTATCCAAATTTTTTTCTACCTGAAATGACAAAATTTCACGAAATGAAAATTGTTGTCTGCAACTTCTTTGAATTTGGACCAGTCTAAGTTTTTTTGTGTGGGAATATCTAAGATTACATGTTCAAGCAATTTTAATAACTGGATTATCATCAATTGTGTTACTTTTGGCAGTAATTTATACCAAATACATTTCCATTTGTGCCAAAATTATGGGAATTATACAAACATTACACACACCTGTTGCTGTAAATCTGAAGTACTTCCATCTTTGTCGAACAACAACCCCTCTAATCTTGTAACCTCCCCTTTATATTTCTCAACCTCATCTTCGCGCTCTGTTACCTGTTCTAACAAACTCTTTACTTGTTTTCTAAGTTCAGATTCTAACACAGCAAAGTCTTTCATCATTTTCTCTTTCTCTTCCAATAAAAGCTTTTGAGCTTCTTCTTGTGAGACATTGTTTAATGATTTCAAAGCTTCTAGTTCTTTTTCATAAAATAGCTGTGCCTTGGCTAGTTTTCCATCATACTCTTCTCCGAGATTAATTTTTTCCTGTTCAAGTGTTTCACATTTTTCCTTTAAAGCTTCAAGCTCCTCTTTAAATTTATCTTCCACCTTTTTCACTTCATTCAACCACTCATCATTCTGGTCTCTGTAATAATTTCTCACTTCTTCTATTTCTTTTTCATGGGCATCTTTCAATTCACTTAGTTTCTTTTCATTCTCACCATTTACACTCTCTTTCCATATATCAAACTGCTTTAATTTTTCTTCAAAATCTTTTTTTGTATGTAAGACATCATGTGACAGTTCGAGCATTTTTTCTGCATGTTCTGTTTTTAACTGAGTTTCTCTTTCTTCTGCCTGACGTTTAAATGATTCAAATTGTTGAATATATTTTTCTCTGATAACATTTTGTTCCCTGAGACTAGATTCAAGTTTATCTATTTTCTGATTATGTACACTTTCAGTGTCAAGTTTGGATTTGTATAGATTTATTTTTTCTTTCGTTTCCTTGAGAAGTTTCTGCATTTCATCCTCATGCTGCTCCTTGAGTTGCTGTAAGACAGTCTCATGCTCATCATTCTTTGTGTTAAGGGCATAAATGACCTGAAAATATATAGATTAAAAAAGATTTCCTCACTGGGTTAAAATTTCTTCACGGAGTTCAAAAGTCATCAAAAATTCATCAAAACTTTTTAATGTTTAAAAAGGTTGGTCCAGTTACAATACGACACAATGTTCTTATAACAAAACCTTTACTGCATCAGAAGAAGAGCTGTCCTAATTGACCAATCGGGTCTGTCAATCAAGGAATAAACAGACCAATCAAATAATTTATTCAGCCCGGACCTGAGCTTATCAACTCCAACATTGGCTGCCATTTTGTTTACTTTTATTGTTGGTTTCACGACTTAAACGTTGTAACTACAGGTTATTCAAGCTGTAGTTACGCGTTTAGGTCACCAACCAACCATTTTACTTTTTTGTTACATGCTACTGGCCATAATTTTGCAAAATAATGCTGTTAAAAATCGAACGGGAACTTCCTGCCGGAGTTAATGGGTGGGGCCTAGGTAGTCAGTGGGCAGGCCAGGGATTGCTCAATTGGGCCTTTACAGATCCCTAGTGATGCTCATAGAATTCTGGTTTATTTATACAGGAAAAGTACCCAAAGTGCCCAAATTAGTGTTTGCAGCTTTTTCCCTTTCAAGATAAGATAATAAATATTTAAGATAGAGAAAGGAAACAAGAGCGTTTATGCAAAATTTGTAATTTCCATTCTGCTATGTACATGCTGAATAAAGACTAAAATCATTTTAAGGCAGACAAACAATCCAGAAAACACTAGGGCTAAACCCAGGATGAATTAGGAGCATGTACCAATACTAAGCTGATCATACAGAGCACTTAACCCGTGTCATGCTGAACCCGGAATATTCCGGTTTTAACAGGAGGTGTAGACTAAGATCAGACTGTGCAGTCTGACCTTTGTCTATACCTCCTGTCTATCCTTTTGAAACCAGAGTTGTTTATGAAATTAATTTTCAAAAGAAGTACATGTATTGACAACTGAACAACAACTGCTACCAGTGCTTTCAGCCCTTTAATTTTCATACAAGTCTGAAAAAGATTTATTTAGCATGACAAGGGTTTATCATTTTTACGGTACGGATGTGTTATGGTCTAGCAAAAGTATGATAGCTACATCTATTTATGGTAACATTAGGTATGGTCCCTATTATTTTAATTAATATCATGTCCGGTCCTGGATAGTCTGAGTTTGTTAATAAAGCAGTGAACACTATCTTTGTGTATTTTTATGTATTATTAACCTCCGAATTCCATCCATAGGATATAGTATCTGGCAATGAGGATTAAAAGGATTCAAGTGGATGGATAACAAATCTTTATACATGTAGTGATGGGGCTTAGTAATTTACCAAACTTTCCTTCATTTGAGGTGGACACATGTAAGTCCAACTGTGAAACAAGGTGGGAAATATGTTCTCAGGCTGGAAACTTATTTGTCGGACTAAACATTACAGAGGAGGCACAGATAAGAGCTCTACTTCTTCACTATGCTGGAGAATAAGTGTTCAATATTAACAAGGCAGAAAAACGGGATGATGATGCCTCAGAAGAACATTTATACATTCAGGTGCCACAAACAACAAGAACATCAATCTTTGGATGAATTTGTCATGAAACTGAGGATATTATCAAGAATCAATTGCGTAGAAGGGCATTAAGGGAGCCTGATAAAGGATTACAGGACATTTTGACCATGGAAAGAATGTTTGAATTATCTGAGAAACAAGCTTCTGAAATGGAGTAAGAAAGGAATAGGTCAACTCTGTTAATTGAGGTAAGGGAAATTTTCATAAGAGACCCCCCAAAGATCAGAAAACATTGAATTCAAAATAAGGATAATTCCTAAACCTAGGTCATGTGATGATGCCGCAAGCCAATGTAGGAATTGTGGGTATGATTTCCTGCATGTAACAGGTAAGTCCTGTCTGGCTAAAGGGAAGACCTGCAATTTTTGTAAAAATTTGAATTATTTTCTCGCTGCTGCAGGAATTGTGGGAAAAAGGTAAATGAGGTGACAGACTCGGAACTACAGTCATGTTCTGAAGATGAGTTCAATTATAATATAACGGTCAATAGTGTTGGTAACTCAAAGTCACCCAACATGGAAATTAAACTGAACAGTTCATGAATTAAAGCAACCATTGACACAGGATCACGTGTAAACATAATTGACAAAAAATACATCAGACTATATCAAAGCAAAATACCTCTGAATATACAAAGGGATTGGAAAATTAAAGGGAGAAACAGTGAAATTACACGTCCAGACTAACAGGGGCCCAGTCGCCCATAACCCTTAAATTTTGGGCTGGGCCCCTGAATTTCTGGAGAAATTACCCATACCTCAAATGTTAAATATTGTATTTTTGCAGCCTAGGCCCTAAGTTCAAATTGTTAGTCTTTTTTCTTGCACATCAATAAATAATTTAAACCAGTTGCCAAGAAAATAGCAGGACTCCTTTTCACATGAGGGATAAAGTTGAAAAGGAAATTAAAAAGCTATTGGATGACAACATAATTGAAGAAGTACATAATCAATCGATGCCAAAGGTCTCCACCATTGTGACGCCGCCAAAGAAAAATGAAGAAAAATGAAGATGTTCCTGTTTGTATTGATATGCACAAAGCTAACAAGGCTATCAGAAGGGAAAGACATCAGACATACCAATGATCGATGAACTAATTCACGACCTAAATGGAGATACGGTCTTCTGTAAGCTAGATCTTGCATTGGGATATAATCAATTGGTCTTAAACAAGGAATCAAGACTGATTACTACATTCACCACGAATCTTGGATTATTAAGATTATATCAGCATGCCCAGTGGGTTTTCATTTTGGGGGTACATGTACCCCTTAGGTTTTGAAATGGGGGTACAAAGAAAAATTTGAGGGTATAGTGTACCCTTTATTTTCAGAGTTAAGGGTACACCATACTAAACTTAACCTTTTATCAAATGACAATGTTATAGTTACATCTACTTTGTTAATAATCAGTAAATAAGTGCCACAAGTCACCTGTCAGTTTCATATAAATTTAGAGCGAAGGATAGTAAAGCTGATTTTTGACAATTCACTTTTTCTTAATTACTGGATTTTGGAACGGCTGAATGGGATATGAGAGCGATGGCTAAACAACTCTAACAGGTTAATTGCGTGGGTGGGGAAGGCATTTTGGAGCCGACCATAACGTACCAGGCATGTCAACTTATTGTAAACTGTGGTATTGAAACAATTCTAGTACAGAAAATATCAACTGGCCTACTACTGTCCAAAAGTCACCATTTGCGGAGAAATAGAATAGGTTTTGTTGTGACATTTTGCAGACAGCAAATTACGTAGATAAAACAAAACTAAAACGTTAAATAAGCGGCTCCATTTTGTCACACCCGACTTACACATACAACGGAACTCACCAGAGAAACTCATTCCAAAATCAAATTCTATAGTACGAATGAATGTCATATTCTCGCCAAAAATACATAAATATCTTGTGTTTTGTTTGAAAAAAGTGAAACGTTGGACTTATTTCAAAACAAACTGGTCAGGCCATCAAGATCCGCATTATATGTCATTTTACAGCTGCTGGTTCCCCTGTTCCCTATATAGAAAATAGGCCGGAAAGACGCGACAGTTCTCGTTGAATGAAACGGAAATCACTTGCGTCCGATGCAATTTTGATCTACTTTGCTTACAATTTTTTTGGTTTTTAGGGAAAAATACGAACGTAGAGTCTCGTTTTGTATGCTAATAATTTTTCAATGCGCACACACGTAATGGCTTTTTTGTTTCTACGTTCATTTATTTTTCTGTACGTTCATGCACGTCTTGGTGAAAGATTTGTACGTGAACCGATGTAATTGTACGTGAATTACGTACTGCAGTACGTGAATGGGCACCCTGTATATTATATACGTCTTAATTGTGAACGAATTCGGCAAATATCTCCTGTTCCGATAAAGGTAGAAGCAATCACATAAATGGAACCCCTATTGAATGTGTCAGAACTTCGTAGTTTTTTGGGCATGACGGCTTTGCTCAAGATTCATACAGGATTATGTTTCTGTTAAGGAAACATTAATAAAACCACTGTGGAAAGACATCAACTGGACTTTGAATAAAAACAAACAAAATACATTTGATAAACTGAATAATGAACTATGAAGTGAAATTATCAACACATATTATGATCCAAACCGTAATATTGAACTTATCACAGATGCTTCACAAGTAGGGTTATCAGGAATATAGGACCCAAGAAGGGGAAATTGTTCCTTAAGCTAGTCATGCGTTGTCACTAGCTGAAACAAAATAAAGTCAACCTAAAAGAGAGGTACTTGCAATGGTATGGGCCTGTGAACACTTAATTCAGTATATATTTAAAAGGTGAGCCATGTTTTACAGTTGTCACCTATCATAAGCAACTGACAACTTTTTGGACAAAGAAACAACTGCTTTTACGTATTGAACATTACACTTACAATCGTTCAAGTTGAAAATAGAATATAGGGCAGGAAGAGACAATCAATCAGAACATATTTCCCGTCACCCTTTGAAAACTGATCATGATGCAAGAAATCTTGCTGAGGAATTCATAGCATTTTGATGTGAGGAATAACAAGATATGACCATGATAAAATACAAAAATTAATTCAGCTTTATTAATTTTCGTAAGGCACAAAACAGGGGCAAGTTTGAAATAGATGAGTGTGGGATCAGCTTACTTTTGTGAGCTGAGCAATTTTCTTTGACATCTTAAGATGCATATCCTGTGTGACCTCCATGTCTGCTGGTAGTGTTTTGTGTAGCGATCCATAAGTACCATTCTGGAAATGATTATAGGACATCTTTGTACTCCCCGCCATGTTGAAATTCCAAACAATGTCTATGAATTTTCAGTTTTGCTATTTTTTCAGGCATAGTCAAGACGCATATTTGATTTATTAGATGTCTTTACACTGTGACACAATATAAATCATCAACGTGTCATCCTATATATTGTACTTTGGATAAATAGCACTTCAAAAATGTTTTATTTTTCACGGGGTAGGTCATAGTTTACACAGGTTGCCTTGACGCTTTTGCAGGGGAAGCTACTCTAACTTTACCGCTTTCTTAAACTAGAACCGTGCATTTTCCTATTGATATATATACTAGAACCTTTTCTAATTTTTTTATCAAATAAGTAAAGTTTAAAAATCTTTTTTATTCACGATAATCATTGTTTAATACGATTTCTTAGTATTTGTGTATTTTCCCCACTTCATATTATTGTATACATTTTTTTTAAAATACTTATGGCATAAAATAATTACCAGGTCCAATAATAAACTATAAAACAAGTCTTCAAAACGCGTGTTCTATGACCCATGAGAAGTGGGAATTATATACTAGAGTTTTAAAATGGAGGAAAAGCAGATCACTCGGGTTGATACCACGAGTTTTCTTTTGGATACTAAGCCTAGGGTTGCTTAACTTTGGACTGATGACGTAAAGGTAAGCCGTACCACTTGATCAATAAACTCTACAGCGATCGACACTGGTACAGTTTCCTGGATCCAAGAAAATTGGAAGGAATCCCAGAAAATCTAGGCCGGAGATTGCGTCAGGATCCTTCGATATTTCTAGAGTACAATGCTGGTCTTAACCCATTCCCACACAACTTTTTAGAGGCTGGTCAAAATTCGAAGAGGTTGCAGACGACAAAATATAACGAGGGGGAGCTAAATGAGGAGGACAACGTTGTGAGATAAGAATAAATTGCTTGTATCGAGCAATTTCTTCATTTCCACAATGCTTTCTATGGCCACTTTTCTTTAGCGCGTAAAAATGTAGGATCGTTGGATTAATGCAACAATTAATTTCTTCTTTTTCCGCGATGTTTTCTACTCTACTAATTGGTTATTTTCAAAGTAAATCAAATCTAAATTTTCGTCTACAAAACCTTTAAATTTGGACAGGTCTAAAAATTGCAAAACAGGAAAGGGTTCAAACATTTTATTGACCAGACCGATTTTGATAAGAACCACACGTCCGCGCTCTTTTCAACAGAAATCTCTTTTTGTCTTCCGCGACATCACAATGTTGTAAAGTCGTGTGAATTTCTCGAAACCATAATTACTAGCCTTATAATTAAACCATGAAAATTTGGAACGGGAATTTCCGCCATTAAATTTGATACCTATTTTCAAGAATGATTTTCAACTGAAATCCTTAGTCTCTGATTTAAAGTGTCCTCCTAATCTAGGCCAAAGAGAAAAAATCCCGAAAAAAAAAATCTGTTTCAACGTTTGTTTCAACGGTGGGAGACAAAGAGAATATTATATTACAATAAAGATACAACATCTTGAGTTTCCATGTATTTTTCAAAACAACATTTTTGAAAATTGAGTTTTTTCTTGCAAAATTGGCATAAAATTCGCCATTAACTGTTAAATTATGAGTAAACTTTTACTGAAAGTATGAAAAGTTATTTCAGAAAAAAAATTCCTATAAAACCCTATATTGATTTTAAGAGGGTAAGAAAGTATGCATTTATGTAAGACTATTTTGAATGATATATTATTTCGACAAAGGAAGATGTGAAAACTATTAAATAAACTTTATGTATCCAGGCAAATTTGCCATTTTCATCCCGCCTTCCTAATGGATCGCGCCATATTTACTATTTCTTGGGGTGATAATTTCTCACAAAAGGAGAAAGTACCAGTATTTTCTATCCTCAGAGAATTTACTAGTACTTAATTGACATTTATATACCTGTTCTTTCTGCTTCATTTGCTGATAATCCAGACACGTAAGCACTGGTTTAGATTGGAAGGTACTCAGTTGAAAACGTGAACATTTTTGAATTGCAGACTTTTCAGAACTAAAGCTATATCTATAGAGCTTACTTCCACTCGTGTTCGTAAGAAATTGACCAATCGCGGCCGTCAATCAAATGACCACTCGACCAATGAAATCATTAATTCAGATCAGAAATGAGTTTTGAACTCCAACATTGGTCGCCATTTTTGGTAATCTTTTTTGTTGGTTTGGAGACTCGAACGTCGCTGCTACAGCTTATTCAAGCTGTAGTTACGACGTTTAAGTCGAGAACAATCTATACTACTTTTTCGTTACATGCTAATGGCCATACATTTTGTAAAATAATTCCGTTTAAATTTGAAGCGGGACTTCCAATCGGTGTCAGTGGGCGTAACCAAAGTAGTAAGTTGGCGGGGCCAGCGATTGGTCAGTTACATTTGCAAAAGAAAATGCATGGGTCAACAATACATTACCCTGTTTTCCAAAACTCTACTATAGACCTTCCAGCCGTAGCTACATATTCCTTTGGAGAATCGTAGAGGTAATTGATAGAGATGACATAATGCCGCTTGACGTTCAAATCGCCGTAACTACAACTTGATTATTACATTTTGCATGCCCAACGACGACAAGTAAATTGTAAATGTAATTTATTCGAAAAAGAAGTAACACAAAAAAATCAAAGAAAATGAAATGTTGATTTCAACAAGCGATTTGTTCTTTTTCAACAGTGACTTCTGAATGTTGAAAACGTAAGACTAGGAAGGAGTTTACAATTTGATTGTGATAATCTAAATGAAAATATGAGTCTTTGCGTGACATTTCCAACCATTTCGCATTTGCGTGACTCGCACACATTTAGCACCCTGGACAGCCATTCGGGGCAATTAGAATATTCGCTGATTGTTTAAAGAAGCTTTGGGTCAATATCTATCTACAGAGCGCTGAGTGAAGACTCTGATCAGACTGTGCGGATGCACAGGCTGATCTGAGTCTTTACTTGGCGCACATGTGTAATGGTTGAAAATGTTACGCATGCGCTCATATGTAAGAACAATTCGTATAACTTCTATCGCATATTTTTGTGACGTGTTGAACAGGAGAGACCGGGTGAGGAGTTATTTCTCTTCTTCCGATCAGGTTTTCAAAACATAATAATTCGGACGCTTACAAGCAAATTTTTAACTTTAAGCACTTTTATCATGACTCTTTTTTAGTGACTGTACTAAAAACTGATGCTAATTTCTTCCAAAAAAAAATATGACAAACCGACACTTTTTATGAATTGGGAAGCAATTTACACATCGCTTTTTTTCCGAATAGATTTTTTTCAATTGTATCGGTCTACCTTAATTTTTTTTGTTCAGTCTGTACACAGTGTAGGTAAGGGCCACGGCTGCCGTAACATAGTCAATATTGCTTGTTACCAAGTATCCATTTTTAGATAGTATAATTTGAATGTCTAGTTCTTTTCATATAAAGAATGAGCAAAAGTATTCTCCTTGTAATTTTCCAAAGAAGGGTAAACTCTATAAAATGCACGAATTACTTGGTCAAACCAGACCTGTAGATTTGGAAGCGAGTCAAATCATTTTTGTGTGTGTGTCTGTTTGCTTGGTAATTTTAACAATGCAGACTCTATTGGCTTTAGTATAATTGCTCCCGTGACACTTGTCAAAACAGTCTATTTGTTTTTACAATTTTTTCAGAGAGGATACCGAACATCTGTGTAAACATACGGGTTCGGATGAGACATGCAGTATATATGTTGATTGATTGATTGAATGGGGTTTAACGCCGCTTTTAAGAGTATTTCAGTCATATCGCGGCGGCTTGAGCACCTAACAATGGATTCCTGGTATTTCTCACATCAGTACTGCCACTACATCCTTTCCTAGCCTCCAGCTGCTATCCCTCTTACCCCTTGGTGAGAGACAAATGTACGAAAGAATATGTACCGCCGCCGGGGATCAGTATATATGTATGGTCAGTCATGACGTGGAGAAAGAAGCGAGAGATAGCTAGAGGCAAGAAGGCTGTTAGGCCTGTTCTAAGTTAGCCAAATGAAAACGTTGTAAGTAATCTGACTTTAATTTTGAAATGACATTGTTTCACTAAATGAACACCGCCATTAAGATTTTATAGACTACGCTATCATGTAATGTGCGTCTTGTGCTTTCACTAAAAGTAGAAAACCAGAACCCATGTGTTTTAAACATGTTCTGTTCAAACACTGGTTTTTACGTTCTTGTGATTTTATAATTGAGAAAACATTGTAGAAAAAGAAGAAACGAGCAATTTCTTCTTTTTACACAATATCTTCCACACCGGTACTGAATGGTTATTTTTCAAATTAGATCCAATTTAAAGTCTAAAAAACCTTTGAATTTTAGACAGGTCTAAAAATTTGGAAAACAGAAAGGGTTACTATTCGATATGGGACAAAGCTAATGGCACCGAAATACGAGTATATTCATACGCACTTGGATTCAGGTATTTAGGCACAGCCTTTAAAAAAATTCTCTCTATAACAAATATACAAAAGGCGGATGTTTTTACAATCATCGCTGGTTCCGTCATTTCCCGTAGGAAACAAGGAGTGCCTGTAACTTGAACATCCGTTACCTATAAAAATGGCAGCTGCACTACCTTGCGTATTTCCATTATAGAGGAATATCTTTTCCAAGTTGTTATAAATTCCCTAGTCCAAGTGCTTATGAGTATACCTGTAGGTTTAGGACAAAAATTAAGCCCTTCCTTAATCTTGAAATTTAAACGATATTTATCTAAATGGTTCTTTCTACTTTTCAGGTAAAAATCTATCCTAAACACCTGTAATTTATGTTAAATATCGAAACACAGAATTAGTCCGTTTTTCCCCTTCAAAACTTTTTAAGACCTAATACTGAAATGTATATTTATGTTAAAATAAAACCCACGTTTTGACGCAATCTGATAGCTCTGGGAAACACGGCGAGGGAAGAGAGAAAGCAATTTCTTCCTTTCTCGAAACATTATCTAGTATGAAACCCTTTCGGTACAAATATACTCCGAACTGCTCTCTACCTTTCAATTTGGACCAGTCTAAAATCCCGTCGTCTTATAATTAGTTAATGAAAGCATTGTGGGAAAAATGCACTTTTCTTTTTATATCAATTTAGTCTTTTTTTCAGCAATTATTTCTTCCTTCTAATATGCTTAAGCAATTCTCACACAATCCGTCTTGTTTAGGCCCCTCAAGAAAAAAGGTTTGAAAAACAGTGTAGACAATGAAAAAAAAGTTCGTAACAAGTAATTTCTTCGATGTCCACAATGTATCCTACCCTACAAGACAAACATTTTTTTTATTTCACCATCTTGAAATTGTCGTCTGCAAATTCTTTCAAGTATGACTAGTCTAAAATTTTGTCGTGTGGTAATGGGTTAATTTTATTTTGCACTAGCTCACTTAGAAATATTATTTTGAAATCTGTCCAAGTTTGGACTGGTTCTATACATTGTCGCCTGGGTTATTGGAGACTGCTTTCAAATTATATCAGCGTTAGGAGTGGAAAATGTCGTAACCACAGCTTTAATAAATCTATAGTTACGACATTTTACACGTCCAACGATTATATTGGAAATTCTCCACTTATCGTTTTCTCAATTATTTCAAAATATAGATCAAGGAGTTCGATGAATAATTAACGATATCAATATAACGTCGTTGGACGTACAAAATGTCGTAACTACAGCTTGAATAAAGCTGTAGTTACGACATTTTGCACGCCCAACGACGATAAGATTGGTGATCTATAGAGCAAACACCATAAGCACCTGTATTTATCTTTATCCACAGCCACACAATCCCGCATTTTTGACAAGTTTACAAGACCGACTCGAATAAGCTGTAGGTACGAATTTTGAGTCGCAGAATCAACAAAACAATGACAGATATTAGAGGTCACCATTAACTTCTGTTCTATATTAATGCTTTTATTGGCGAATCGGTTATATATTGACAGCGGCGATCAGCCCACGTTGAAAAATGGCGAAATTTATAGCATGGTTCTGGTTTTTTTAAGCCTCTTATGATTACACTTGTGCCCAAGCTTAAGACTCAAACCAGCCTGCTTATAATCGCTATCTGAACATTCTTCTATTCAGTGTTTTAAGATTGATGTTAGAAAATACCTCTTGAACATATCTTGATGGCTCTAATTCATTAATTGATTGAATGGGGTTTAACGCCTCTTTTAACAGTATTTCAGTCATATCGAGACGGCTGGAGCACTTAACAATGGATTCCTGGTATTTCTCACTCCAGTACTACCATTACATCCTTTCCTAGCGTCCAGCTGCTAGGTTTACGATTATCCGCCCATTGGATCGAACCCATGTAATTCCATTTTAAGGATTAGGAGTCTGATGTGCTACCGACGCTTTTAAACGCCCCTCAATATCAAAGCTATGGAAAACATTGTGGAGAATGAAGAAATTGCTTGTTACAAGCAATTTCTTCATTATCCACAATGTTTCTACCTAAAAAGACAATGATTTTAAAAATTTTATCAACTTAAAATTGTCGTCTGCAAATTATTTGAATTTGGACTGGTCTAAAATTTTATTGTGTGGTAATGGGTTAAACAATGCTATCTTTGAAAGGACAACCAGGAGACCTAGAAAAATATCAGACAGCAAATATGTGAAGGCTAATCTTTGTCTAGACCTCCGGACAAAGCAGGAATATTCCGGGTTTAGAATGACAAGGGTTAACCCTTTCCTGTTTTTCAAAATTTCAGACTTGTCCAATTTCAAAGAAGTTGCAGACGATATTTAAAAGTGAGTGCAATTTGAAAAGTAACCAATCTACAGAATAGAAAATATTGTGGGATAAGACGAAATTGCTTGTTACAAGCAATTTCTTCTTTTCCCACAATATTTTCTCAATTATAAATTCTCAGGGACGTAAAATCCAGGGTTTAACCAGGAAAGGGTTAAGTAACTGCAATATCCGTTAACTTCAAGGTTTTCAGGGAAAGTGTTAACCTATCGATCCGGTGGACAGACTGAATAAAAATAAGTATTTAATCCAAACAGAGAAATGAATTCTGTCAATAGCGGGTTCTTGAAATTAAAACCGCAAGTCGAACCGCACAGGACGGCACGTAATGGAAAACGTAAGTAAATTTAAAGATATTTTTGTATCTATTTCTTTTAAAAAAAATATCTCGGACAATTAACCTATCACTGGCACCGCCACTTGGCCCAACCCAGTGTCTCCGAAAGCAAGTTACACTTCGGGTTAAAACGGCGTTATTTTGCAAGTTTGCTATGAGTAGCATGTAATAAAAAGTAGGATGGTTGGTTAGCGACCTAAACGTCGTAACCAAAGGTTAAATAAGTTGTAGTTACGACGTTTAAGTCGCCAAACCAACAAAAAAGGCTTAACAAAAATGCAAATGTGGAGTTCAAGAATCACTTCTGGTCTAAATGAATGATTTCATTGGTCGGCTGATTATTTGATAGACATCAGAGTTAGCACGAGTACATCATAAAATACTTTGAATATTGTATATATAGAAAATAACGTTAATTATTTTATCACAATTTCATTTTAACTACATGTACTTTTCTCTCCGTCTTCTTATTTTTGAGATAGATTTGTTGGATTTTAATAGTCCGTAGTGCTTTTTTATTATATACTTAGTTCCATAAATAAGTGTGCACTAAATTATGTTTTATTTCTCTTTTTAAATTTCACTCAAAATAATAACTTTCGGCATCAAATTTTAGTGTAAAGTTTAAAGAAAATATTTGGCTTATCAGATTTTGACTAGAAGAGAGTTTATGGTATTTTTCTAAATCTAAGTGGAGATGGTATGAAATTCAAAGTTGCATTAGTTATTTTTTGGAACTGAGTATATTTCACTAGACGTTAATTAACAAAAATGGTTTTCGATATCTTGCATTTGACAATCCGAAGGATACTTGGATATAATTCCCAGTTTTCCTTGTCCACAAATAAATACATTTCTTACTGTTTTATTGTAGGTTCACAAGCTCCTAGTGACGTTGGTTGTGGCCCTGTGTTTGGGTATTTTATTTAGTTTTAATGTCCTTCTTTGTTGAAATTCAGCAGTGGTTTGCTGACATATCAACCCATTTCCACATAATCCCGCTTTTTAACACCACACAAGTAAAATTGCGTTGGAATACAATGTGTGCAAAGAAGAGATTGCTTGAACAAGTAATTTTTCCAAAGTACATTATGTTTTTTTACCATAAAAGGCAAAGGATTTCTAGATTGCACAAACTTGAAATTGTTGTCTGCAATATCTTTCAATTCGGACCCATCTAAAAATTCTCTGTCTAGGAATTGGTAAAGATTGAAGTAGAAAGATTTAAAGATTGGTATATAAAAACAGTTGGGGGAAAAAACAGTTGGAAAAACTTTGTGTAAAATGAAGAAATTGCCTGTATCAAGCAATTTCTTCATTTTCCGCCATGTTTTCTACCGAGAAAGTTGAAAAAATCTAAACTTTCACCAACTTTAAATTGTCGTCTGCAACTCCTTTCAATTTGGACCAATCTAAAATATTGCCGTCTGGTGATGGGTTAACTTTTGTGCATCAGTTAAACGCCCGTAGGCGTTGTTTTTGTTTCCTTATAGTATTCGTCTGAGATTTCACTGGTTTGGGTAAAACCTATTTATTTTACAACGCTTGTGAAACAAGTTCTTCCAACTTAGATTAATCCCTCGCAATTCTGCTTCCTGGAGAATCCACCAGTACTCGTGCCAATCATGTGGGTCAATTATAGAACTAAGATCAAAATGCCGCCCCCTAGAATCGAATTCGGGACCTCTTGATCGGGAAGCCGACGCTCTATCTCTCGAGAACTATTTATCTATTACTAAGAATTCTTCCTTTTGGCGCTCCTTGATTAATATTCTAGCGGAAATATCGAGGAAAAACGAAAACATTGCCTATTACAAATATTTCCCCTTTCTCACAATATTTTTCCTTTCCCTTGCGGAATGTAATTAGCAATTACATCACATTTCGAAAAGGTGTCTACTACTTCTTTAGATTTGGACCAGTCTAGAACTGAACCGTCTGAAAATGTCTTAACCCATTCCCACACAATCTCGCTTTTTACTCCCGTCTAAAAAAGCTTCGAAAATCATTGTGGAAAATCGAGAAATTGCTATAAATAAGCAATTTCTCCACTTTCCATGTTTTCTACCAAAAGACACAAAATACCCAAAAACATGAATTTTTTTTAATTTTCATCCACTTAAAACTGCTGGCTGCAACATCTTTCAATTTTTGTCATCTGGTAATGTCTCAAGGCTCAGTTACCAGCATCACGATGCGAAGAATCTACTCGTTATTCACGGAGCCGAAGACGTGGAATGAGGCGGCATCGATATGCTCATCACAGTATGGACAGTTGGTGAAAATCAAGAGCCAAACAGAGCAGTATGAACTAGTGTATCTAGACGAGTTCTTCTGGGGACAGAACTTGTCCTCAAGGTACGAGCATATCTTATGTTATTACAAAGCAAGTAACCACTTTTTGACGTTGCATCGCTAAAAAATATTTTGAACTTAGCGCTGTTTTAAACAATCTTTCATTTATATCACTAGTACTAGGCCAGAGCTCCGAATGCCAAAGGACGTGTCCACGTGATACCTCTCGGGTTCCGAGTCCGCTTTCCAAAACGTGACCCTTCGGTTGATAACCAAAATATCGTCACTAAGGACCACTTGCTTTGCGTTCAGATAGATATCTCGCTTAAGATCATCGAAAATTTGAATCCCGCCCGCTACGTGTACGTTTGTCATGAGCAGATTTTGAAAGAAAAGCACACACTAGTATTCCGTCTTCCTAAACGCAGCTCGGGACCAGTCCGGTCTCTGGCATGTTCGACAAATGGGATTGTGCAATATGTCGACTAAAACAGATAATCAAGAAACAAAAATATAACAAGTGTAGCCTTTACACTTTAACCAATTACCAGAGAGCTGAATTCTAGACTAGTCCAAATTGAAAGCAGTTGCAGACGACAATTTAAAGTTTTTGAAATTTAAGATTTTTCAACTTTCTGGGTAGAAAACATGATGGGAAATATAAAAATTGCTTGTTCCAAGCAATTTCTTTTTTTACACTATGTTTTCCTATGTTTTGTTCTTAAGTGGCACCAAAGTGTCATTGTGTGGGAATGGATTAAAAGAAAATGGTCGCTCGAAATAGTGTGCTCTCATTTCTGTATATTTGTATACGTAGGCCTATTCTCTTTAAATTGACACAATGAAAATATCTTTTACAGCATCGTACAAGGAGATATCATTTCTTGAATGTATGTCTCTGCTAGTTCGTCTTTTTGGTCGGGGCGGGTTAGGTCCCAAACCAAACCTGCCCCGAGACAGATAAACTTGCCCCGGGACAGATAAACTTGCCCAATGACAGATAAACTTGCCCCGGGACAGATAAACTTGCCCAATGACAGATAAACTTGCCCCGGGACAGATAAAATTGACCCGAGTCAGATAAACTTGCCTCCGGACAGATAAACTTGACCCGGGACATATAAACTTGCACCAGGACAGATAAACTGGCCCCAGGACAGACGAACTTGCCCCGGGACAGATAAACTTGCCCAGCAAGACAAACTTACCCCAATCTTACATTATCATCGCGGTGTTCGGCATATTTTACCTCTAGGTATACTGATATTTCCCAGATACTTTCAAGCCTCAGCACAAAAATATATCTACCGCCAAGTTTATACTGTAAAAAATACAATGCCCTTATTTACGATCAGAATTTTTAGGATAGATATTTGCCGGTTTAGGCTGGTACTTACGTTCTAACTAAGGATCCTTTCGACCAACTCTAGGAACCAAATTAGAGTTAAGAATGGATTGAAGTTTAAATGACGTCAATTTGGTATCTACTATACTTGTTCGGCTGGACATTAGTTAAAACCGTAGGAACTTTGGTCCATGTCGAATGTAGTGCTTAATAATGCTTCTTATACAGGTCAGATTACATGCATGAATTTATTTTCAGATTCTATTTTAAGTATGTTTAAAAATGTTTGAGATGGCAAAACAAAGTTTGTCAAAACTAAAAAAAGGACTATTTGAGTTAGAAATTATTGTCAGGAAAGGAGAAATTGGTTGCATGCTTTCCCAAAGTTTTTTTTTCGGCAGCGCGTAGAAAGCGATTTTGAGTAGGAATGGGTTAAAATGAGTCTAGGCGTGACATTTCCAGCCATATAATCATGCGCGCCAAGTAAAGAATCAGATTACCCCAAGTAAAGAATCAGATTAGCCTGATTAGTCTTCACTATGGGCTCTACAAGTAGATACCGACCGATAAAGCTTCTATAGACGATCAGCGAATATTCAAAATACCCCGAATGTCTGTCCAGGCTGTAAGTGCTTCACGCACGTGTAAAATGGTTGGAAATATCACGCACATGCTCGAATAGACTTCATGCTTCCAAGGTAATTAATATATATATATTATGGATATTGATTGAAAAGGTGGTACTTCACGTATTACCAGACGGAAAATCTTTTGATGGGCCTAAATTGAAAGGAGTTGAAGACGAAAATTTAAAGTTTATGAAATTTTAGATTTATTCCCTTCAACTTTCTGGACAGAAAACAATGTGAATAATGAAGAAATTGTTTGTTACAAGCAATTGTATCTTCTTTTTCCAGCTTTCTCAAGTATCATCATAGAGACGTAAAAATTAGGAATTGTACGGGAAAGGGTTAATACACGTGAAAAAAAATCTAAACGAAAAAATATACGATTTTCTTTAGATTTTCCCCTTATTTGTTTACAGGCAAAATTTTAGAAAGGACCTGTTGAAAATACCAAAATGATACAATTACGTGTAATGAAAAGAAATAATGATGAACGAAAAAGTCGAACTGTCCCTTCAGACGTATAATGGTCGAACTTGAAACTCGTCTCTCTTTAAAATGGGAAACAACAACAACCACATATGACTGCACTTACTGAAGATAGAAATGATACAGCTGTCTTACTTGAATGTATAAATTTCAGAGACGTATCTTTAACCCATTCCAACACATCAAATTTTAGACTGGTCCAAATTGAACGGAGTTGCAGACGACAATTTCAAGTTGATGGAATTATAAGTTTTTTTTTTACTTTTTTTGGGTGGAAAAGATTGTGGATAATGAAGAAATTGCTTGAGACAAGCAATTTCTTCATTATCCACAATGTTTTCCAAAGCCTTTTACTTGAGGGGCGTAAAAAGGAGGGATTGTGTGGGAATGGGTTAATATCCATTCAAAATACCTTATTAGTGGTCATACCAGTCTAGGTTTCCCTACTTATTATCAGTTGCAGTTACGAGGTTTAGATAGCATATTAACCCATTCCGACACAATGACGCTTTCTTGACATACCTCAAGAAAAACAATTGGGAAAACACTGTGTACAATAAAGAAATTGCTTGTAACAAGCAATTTCTTAATTTTCCTCGATGTTTTCTACCCAGACAGATGAAAAACCTAGAACGTCATTGACTAAAACATGTCGTCTGCAAATCCTTTCAATTTTGTCTAGTCTAAAAAAATGCCGTCTGGCAATGGGTTAATGTACTGTCTTTTATAATGATTAAGGAATTATTGGATCTTTATAGGTAGGTTTTTCTTTTTTAATTTGCATTGTTTTCCAGAAAAGAGGTTTCAAACGTTTTGATTCTGTTTGAACTAAATAGCGAGGTTGTTCCAAACCAAACCGGGAAAAAGTTTAATAGAGCAAAATAGAAAAAACAAATCCCTATAAATTATAGACTTGGATATATCCATTTACATACTAGTAATATATATCGCCGTTGGCCGAGTAAAATGTCGTCACTACAGCTTGAATAAGGCTGTAGTTACCACATTCTGCTCACTAAACGACGATATATCACCGTTAACCCATTCCAACTCAATCCCTCGTTTTTACGCCCTTCAAGAAAAAAGCTTTGGAAAACAATTCTTCATTATCCACAATGTTTTCTATCCAAAAAGGTGAGAAAGTTTAAAATTCCATTAACTTGAAATTGTCGTCTGCATCTTCTTTCAATTTGGACCAGTCTAAAATTTTGTCAAGTGGGAATGGGTTAAAATATTGTGCGCAAAAGACAGAATTGAATAAGAATTGTACGGGTGAAAAGATACAATCGTTTGACACTACTTACCACATCTGTGTATTTCAGGCTGAGATCTGGGATGACGTTTTGGTCAGGTCATCACCGTCCACTGACCAATTCTAGCACAGTCAAGTTTCAAGACTGTGAGCTCGCCGTGTCCAATATCAATTTTCCTGTGAACAGTCTAACCTGTGGCCACTACGATTCGAACTTCGTACTGACCATGGCCACGTGTAATGAGAGAAAAATGTTTATTTGTCAACGCTACGAAGGTAAGGCGGTTACATTATCCATTTATTTCATAAGCCGACAAAAGGTCTTCCACATCTTATTGGATTTTTTTTTAGATTAAACAAAACTCCTAGATTTTTTTTATTTACGCAATGCTTAACCCATTCCTAGCAGAAAAAAATAAGAACTATTCCGAATTAGAAGAAGTTTCAGATTACAATTTAAAGTTTGTGAAATTTCAGGTTTTTTCAACTTTCTGGGTAGTAAACATTGTCGAAAATGAAGAATTTGTGTAGCTTTTTTACGCCATTTTGCTCGCACACCGACGATACTGGTCTGAAACAAGTTCACAATACGCCGTCTAGAAATATGCCTCCGATCTCATCGATGCGTGGGGAGGGACATTAAAGTCGACATGCGGGTGCAGCTGACGTAAAGTTAAGTGTATAAATAGACGACATTGAATGAGTTTTCATAAAATACAAAAGTTATTAAACGGGTCATTTATAAATGGATAAATAGGACGCTTGTTAATTTTTTAGAATGACGAGTTTGATGAAATCGTTATCGTTTGAATGTGAATTTTATTTTAAAAATGACCAGAATTTTTGCACTAATCAAAAAAACTCTTGGAACTTATCGATTTATAACATTCCACAAAACATATAATAATCAATATTTGTAAAACATGCATCTACAAGACGTTATTTTCATGGTAACGTAAAGACATAACCATACGCATAAGCCCACTTGCATGAAAAACAAACCAACAAAACATTCGAAGAGTTTGTTTTAGTGTGACCGTCACATTCGAACAAATGAAGTAACATACGACAGTTTGAAATAATAATGACATATGAATGCTTCTTCGTATATATCTAATATGAAGTGTCCAGGATATTGGTGACAAAGAACCTTTCATGTTTTAGACGACTGTTGGTATCAGCCTATACTGAATGAACAACCCTCAGTATCCAGCATGACACAGTTCACAGAAACCGGACTAGCAGCTGTAGACTGCGCTATGATCTGTCGTAATTATACCAACGATTCTGGCGAGGAATGTTGGGCGTTCCTGTATCAGACCGAGCCTAGTATACGCTGTCAATTCTACGTCTTCAATGACAACTTTGTGACGTCATCTGGGGCGGTTATCACAAGCACGAGTGCAAAAGCGTTCCTCAAATACGCCCTAAACAGAAAGACACTAACACCGACCATGTCTGATTACGTCTTCTATGTCCGAATCTGCTTTGAAGGTAACGTGTTATTTACGTAAGCATGTTATTACACGAGAATAAATTCATAGTGTACTCATGGTAGCCTCACAGGCAAAAGTATAGCGAGTGCGTTATGTTTCAGATATGAGCTTGTATGATAGAAAAGATGGAACTTTGAGAAACTAATTTTCATCGCACTGAGTTAAGCACAAATTGATAGGCCATTAGCCTTAACCACTTACCTCCGACACGATAGCTCGACAGAGATACCAAATAACGTTAGTTTGCATTATTTATTGAACATAAAGCAGAAGGCAATTAGTTGGTTGGTGACCTAAACGTCGTAACTACAGCTTGTATAAGCTGTAGTTACGAAGCTTAAGTCGCCAAACCAACACAAATGTTTGATACAAATGTCGAAGGCCAACATTGACTTCCGTATAGATGACCGATTTGACTGGCAAATTTGATCTGTGCTGTTAAACTTTAAATGTTGTTTATTTCCAGGCCCTGTTGACATGACTGTATATTCCCAATATACAAATGATGACCCCTTTCCCAACACAGAATGTGCGACCATCACAAGAACTGCTGATGAACCAGGTTTGTTGAGACCCTGTAAGAAAACCCTAATAGAGTAACATTATCTCACCATTCAAACAAATAGGGACAATCTTAGCTCAGCAATAAATTCATCTGTTTGTTTGAATTGGGCGTAGCGCCTAATTTAACAGTATTTCAGTCATATCGCGGCGGATGGAGAACTTAATCATAAGTTCCCGTATTTCTCACACCAGTGCTACCACGTCCTTTCTGATCCTCCAGCTCAATAAATTCGATCAATGCCTCCATCTGCGTAGGTTTGTCTTTACTTATCATAGATTTACTGAATGTATGTGAACCCTTATTTTTCAAATATCAATACAAATATTAAGGAATGTTGTATGGCATGTACCATATTCATCCTATATTTTCTAATTGTATTTAATCGCCGGATAGAAGCTGTCAATCAACAACAACAACAAAAAATGACCAATCACAACATTCACTTATGTCCAAAGAGAACTTTGAACTGAAGTATTGTCTGGCTTTTACATGCAACAATTTTGTTGGTTTTGCGACTTAAATGTCAAAAAGCTACAGCTTAAATTCAAGCTGGAGTTACCATGTATAGGCCGCGACCCAAACATTTTACGCTTTTGTCCACAGTTTTTGCAAAATAATCCATTTAATATCGAATTTCCTGTTGGAGCTCAGCGGACAGCGCTAGTGATCGGTCAATTGCATAAATGCAGGACTGGTCATTTAACTCTAAATTTTGAAAAGTATCAGTTAATAAACTTCTCTTGACAGTCATTCATAAGCTCAATACATGGAAAGGTGAGTAAGCAACAAATGTTGGCTTATTAGACAGAACAATCAGAAAAAATCCATATCTCTATAAATCATAGAAGACATAACCTATTGATTAAATCTTCCATAAACTGGTGTAGCAAAGATGTATTTTTTATACCAAACTCTATGAGTAAAGATATAATGTGACATTTTTTCAACCAAACTCCATGAGCAAAGATGTATTGTGACATTCTTTCAACCAAACTCCACGAGCAAAGATGTATTATGACTTTTTTTTTCAACCAAACTCCATGAGCAAAGATGTGCCGTGACATTTTTTATACCTGACCAACTGCGGCTATCAGTCATAGAATCTACCGACCATTTTAATTATTCGTTTAGACCATTACCTTTGAAATCCGACATTGGTCAACATTTTTGTGATGCATTTTAGTTGGTTTTGCAACTTAAAACATTGTAACTAAAGCTTATTGAAGCTGTAGTTACAGCGTTCAGGTCACCAAGCAACAATTTTACTTTAGTGTTACAAGTTACTATTAATATTTTTATGAAAAATAACACAGTTTAATATGGAAGTGGAACTTCCTGTCGGGGTCAGTGGCTGGAGCCAACAGAGTCAGTGGGAGGCGCCAGCGATCCGTCATTTGGAAGCAAGTACACCGACACTACAATTTCAGAATGCTACATGGAATCTCTGGAAGTATATTACATCGAATGAATGCAATTCTGTTTTAAGTGCCTATACAATCTTTAGACCACTAAGCATAGTACTGCAATAAGTATATATGACATGTATCATATTGACAGATCTGTCGAACATATGTTTCTGTGCCACTGATGAGCAACCACCGATCCCTAAACCAATCAGTAGTGAGGAGAAGGCAGAGGAACTGGTAAAGGAACTAACAATTGAAGTCTCCAACACAAGTGCAGCACAGAGGAAGAAAATAAGTGCTGAGGATAATAGGCCTAGTGCTGTTGGTGTGGGGTAAGCTATATTTATATAGGTGTATAACACAAACAAACACATAGGATCAAAATAAGTGCTGGGGACAATAGGCCTAGTTCTGTTGGTGTGTATATATATATATATACTGAGGGAAAAAAGTTTAGCAATTTTTCTCGACCTATATTATTTTTCAACGTAAATGTATAAGTCTTATAAAATCAGTCTCGTTTGCAATTTTTAAAAGCTAACTAACTAATTATGCATTAAGAGCACGTTTTCCTCGCTTCTAAAGGCTGTCTGACGCAATTTTGCTGAAACACGTTCTGCACGTGCTTCCACATGTGCGTGAAGTCTATATCCACAATATCTATCCCAGTTTATTGGTTAGCATCAATAACAAGATAACTCATTAAAACATTTAAAAAAATTCAAATGGGACGTCGCCCAGGGCTTAACTTAGACCAACGGAACGTAGCCATCGGTATGCTGGCTGGTGGTATAATGGTAAAAGAGGTGGCTCAACATTTTGGCGTAAGCCAAAGTTCCATATCAAGACTTAGAACAAAGTATCGTCAATTAGGCACCGTCAAAGACGGGTCACATTCAGGCAGGCCACGTAAGACTACCCAACGTGAGGACAATTACATCGTGACGTGTTCACGGCGTAATCACTTCCTCAATAGCACTCGTATAGCCGGTTTGGTCAGAAATGCAACGGGAACACGGGTCTGTGCTTGTACTATAAGAAACAGACTTCGTTCGACACGTTTACGCGCACGTCGACCTTACGTTTGCATTCCATTGACACGTGCACACAGACATGCAAGATTGAATTGGACAAGGGTACACTGTCGATGGCCAAGACGAATGTGGAATCAGGTCCTATTCACAGACGAACCACGTTTTAATTAGATGTCTGCGGATGGCAAGGTACGTGTTTAGAGGCGTGATGGCGAAAGGATGGATCCCGCCAACGTCAGTCAACATGACCGTTTTGGAGGCGGCAGCGTCATTGTCTGGGGTGGTATATCATACCGTGGCAAGATTGACTTGGTAGCTATTCAGGGAAACTTAAATGCCGTTCGATACTGCACCGAAATTGTCCAGCCAATGGTATTGTCGTTCTTGCGTCAAGGGCTTGCTACCATTTTCAGCAAGATAATGCCTACCCACATGTCGCTCGGCACACGTTCGACCTTTTACAGACTAATAATGTTGATGTATTGGATTGGCCAGCCAAATCACCGGATCTGTCTCCGATCGAACACCTTTGGGACCATCTGGGTAGAAGAGTAAGAGACAGGGATGACGGTAATAACGTTAGAGACCTGGAACGTGTTCTGCGTCAGGAATGGGGCCGTATCCCTATGGCCATTAATCGTAGGCTCATTTCCAGCATGAGAAGACGCTGTGATGCCGTTATTGGCGAAAACGGTGGACACACAAGATATTAAATCTTTGTGTTACTTTTACTTCCCTACCCCTACCATGTTTGACGCTGTACAACAAACACGTATGAGCTTGAAATCATCTGTTTTTTTAAATACTGTGGCTACCACATAAACGATCGATGTGTGAAAATATGGTTTGAATCCAAAGCTAGACACCGGAGAAATTGGCTGTAACGTACGAAATTGCTAAACTTTTTTCCCTCAGCATATATATACAACACAAGTGCAGCACAGAGGAAGAAAATATGCACTGGGCCTAGTGCTGTTGGTGTGGTGTAAGCTCTCTCTATATATAGGTGTATAACACAAGCGCAGCGGAAGCAAATAAGTGCCGAGGACAAAAGGCATTGTGCTGTTGGTGTGGGGTAAGCTATATATAGGTGTACAACACAAGGGCAGCGGAAGAAAATAAATGCTACGAAAAAATAGGCCTCGTGCTGTTGGTGTGGGATAAGTTATATACATGTATATTGGTGTATAACACTACTGTTGTAAAGAGGGAGAAAATAAGAGCTGAGGATAATTGTGCTGTTTTTGTGATGAAAATTATGTATACAGGGGTATAACACTGTATAATGCTATTATATTTTGGAAACATCTGCATGGAGATTTGATACGGAAATGAAATATTGTAAGACATTTATGAGGGACAGTCAAAATATATATCCGGACTTATGACTCATTCTCGAAAACCAATCAACATTTTTTAAAAATCTTTCTACTCTTTTTCAAAATATTCTCCATCTACGTCTGGGCAGTTTTCGCATCTTCGTCGGAGCTTTTGAGCAGTCAGTAGCGCATCAGACTTCTTATCGTGAATAATGGAAGGTCATGGGTTCGGTCCCCGGTGACGGCACATATTCTTTCCGACATTTGTCTCTCACCAATAGGTGGCTAATAGTAAACCTAAGTGGGGTAGCAGCTGGAGGCTAGGAAAGGATGTAGTGGTAGTACCGGAGTGAGAAATACTAGGAATCCATTGTTAGGTCCTCCAGCCGCCGCGATATGACTGAAATACTGTTAAAAGAGGCGTTAAAACCCATCCAATCAAACAATATGGAAACTGAGAAACCCATGTAGAATGTTAAACGTGATACCCATTTATCAGAAAATCATTTTTTAACCTCTGAAAGATGTGACATGGCTTTTCACCTTCTGTTACCAGAAACTTAAGAACAGAGAGTTGTTCCTCTAACAAAGATAGATGAAACACCTATTACGTATCAAAGTGCAAAGAACTGTGAAAGCACAACTGTCACTGAAAATAAACTGACCACGTTTTGGGCGAATGAATGTAGTTTTCCGTTGTCTGCGCATGTCATATTCTCCGAAGAAGTATTTGAAAAAATGCCACATATCGGAAGATAACGGTAGTTTTCAGTAATATATAATGTGTGTATATAGCTGCACATGGAAAGAGAGGACCGTGAAGAGTTAGGACATTTTCTAACCGTCCCTCGTATGTTACGTTCAAACAATATGCCCCTGATCTTATCGTTGCGGGGGCAACCCCTAGAGTGTAAACACAGAAAATGTCAGTAAAGCCCCATTACCTGTTTATTTCCATGTAACTTCACCTTATTAAAAGGGTTAATCCCTATCAATTACTCTGACTAAGATCCATCAAGATTGGGCTAAATTGTGGCCCTTAGAATGTAAATAAAGAAAACATCATTGAGGCCGATCTTCCATTTTTTTCCAAATGAAACCTTCCCATGTCAAAAGGGTCCATCCTTATAACCTAACAATCTCTATGGCCATGTCTCATCAAGTTTGAGCCAATATTGTGTAATTCATCAATATTGTTGAGCCTCTTGCCAGTGTTTTCTATTGAGACCTTTCATTTTTCAATAGCATTCATCCTTGTGACACAAACAAACATTCAGATCATATTTCATCAAGACTGAGCCAAAATTGTGGCTGCCAAAAACAACACAAAGAAGGACGCTTTTCATATCCTAACATTTTCAAAAGGCTTCACCCTTTGACTTAACAATCATTCTGAATTATTGTCAAGAAGGTTTAGCTAAAATGTACTATTTCAAATCGCTGATGCCATGACATAGATTCAAGGATCAAAGAAGCCCACCATGAACACATTTTACTTTGGTGAACTAAACATAAATTTATTATTGAATCAAAGTTCCTTAACCCATTCCCACACTACACAATTTCCAAAGCTTTTTTCTCGGGGGGGGGCATAAAAAGGGGGATTGTGTGGAATGGGTTAAAGGAATCTGGGAAAGGGTATGTTTATACATACAGTTATCATTTACAAAAAAAAAACAAAGTATAAATTTTGTCGAGGACAAAAGACTTGGGGTAAGGGCTAAATTACTAATCACTATGATGTGCAAAAGGTTTTGGTTTTCTTTGTAAGAGAATTCAATTCAAAACCAAACCAAATGCTGCTTCTTTAACCCATTCCTACACAAACTGATTTTTCAAGAAAACATTGTGGAAAATGAAGAATTTGCAAAATCTACATTTTTCACATTTTCTACCACAAAAGACACAGATTTTTAATGTTTACAAACTTAAATTAGTCATCTGCAACTACTTTCAATTTAGACCAATCTTAATTATATCTGTGTGGGAATGGGTTAAATATTTTGTCAACTATCTTGTTTCAGATATGTTAGTGTGGGTCTAATGGTTGGGGTGTTCGGTGGATTGTTCTTAATGGATGCCAGTCTACTAGTCAGGGGAGTTCAGCAGTTCTTTCGATCTATAAAATAAATTTGCCACAACTATCAAGAAAATGGATGCCAGTCTACTAGTTAGGGAGTTAAACAGTTCTTTTACTCTTTGAAATAGATCTGACAAAACTATCTATATAATGGATGCCAGTCTTCTAGTCATGGGAGTTCAACAGTTCTTTCGCTCTTTGAAACAAATTTGACACAACTTTCTATATCAGGGATGCCAGTCTACTAGTCAGGGGAGTATAGCAGTCCTTTCCCTCTTTATAATAAATAAGACACAACTATCTTTACTTTGTGATTTAACCCATTCCCACAAAATCACTTATTTCTATGTACCTGAAGAAGAATGATTTGGAAAACATTGAGGACAATGTAGAATGGCTTGTAGCAAGCAATTTCTTCATTGTTCACAATGCTTTGAACCCTAAAAGATTTTAAATTGTCATCTGCAACATCTTTTAACCCTTTCCTGTTTTTGGAAAGTTTAGACTAGTCAAAATTGAAAGAGGTTGCAGACGACAATGACAACTGGATGCCATTTAAAATGAAACCATCCTATTTTGTAGAAAATATTGTGGAAAAAGGAGAAATTGCTTGTTACAAGCAATTTCTTCTTTTTCAACAATGTTTTCTTGAGTATAAAATCACAGGAACATAAAATCCCGTATTTAAACAGGAAAGGGTTAATTTAGACTTGTCTAAAATGTTGTCCTGTGGTAATGGGTTAACCTTTTATTACTCTTAACTGTAGATTTTAACCCTTGTCATGCTATACAAATTACCTTACTGAATTGCTGTCAAATCAAAGGGCTGAAAGCACTGATAGAACTTGTTGTTTAAAAATCAATATTTTTGTTAGAAATCAACTTCATAAGCAACTCTGATAGGAAAAGTACAAGCAGGAGGTGTAGACTAAGATCAGCCTGCACATAAGTGCAGTCTGATCTTAGTCTGCACCTCCTGCCAAAACCGGAATATTCCGGGTTCAGCATGACAAGGGTTAACAATAAACCAACCTATATCAAACATACAATTCTCTTTAAAATTTGTTCTCATATCAAGTCAACTATTTTCCATGTTCAATGTCCCAGTGACACTTTATCTACAACAAAATAATTCAAAACATACCAAGCTCTATAAACTTCACATTTTTATCTTCAATAACATTTAATCAAAATGTAACAAAAATTTTTATTTTTTTTATATTTTTTTTAAATTTTACCCATTACCAAACTACAAAATTCTAGACTGGTCAAATTTGAAAGAAATTCGAGTTCAAGTTCAAGTAATTTCAAAAATATTGGTTTAACAGGTAGAAAATATTGTTGACAACAAAGGAATTGCTAGTTACCATAATGTTTTCTAATGCATTTTTTATGGGGTTTAAAAAAGCAGGACTGTATGGGAATGGCCTAAAAACATGAATGACAATGTGATGTCTGGATGACAAGGAGACACCAGTAAAAATACTTGACTAAAGAGGTTGATGAAAATGAATTGATAAGTATGCCACTGAAATATACCCTCATTATTTTGGTATTTTGTATCACAGTGTTTAAGTTGGACTTTAACCCATTCCCACACAATGACCCTTTAAACACCCCTCAATATGAAAGCTTTGGAAAACATTGTGGAAAATGTTACAAGCAATTTCTTCACTATCCACAATCTTTTCTGCACTAAAAGACATAGATTTTAAAGATTTCATCAACTTGAAATTGTTGTCTGCAACTTCTTTGAATTTGGACCAGTCTAAAATTTCATTGTGTAAGAATGGGTTAAATGATATGATCAAGCTGGATGTGTTAGTGAAAGACTTATGCCCCTTATACCAACTTTTCAGAAATATGACCTTGGTAAATGAACTTGATCTTGTCAGATTACCTTGACCTTTACATTATCAAATGTGTACCAATTAGAGGATTTTACACCATTTTGACAGAAAGTTTCGTTATTCATGTACTTCCTTGGCTGCTTCAGTACAATGAGTCTGCTACCCCAACCAACGCGTTATGAAATTTAGGATATAAAAGTTGCAAATTTGACCTTGACAATATGACCCTCATTAGATGTCCAGCAATGTCAGCTTCCTAAATATTAACATAGTAACTTCAACAGCTAACATAACTGAGAAGTTTGAAGAAGATTCTAGTAAAACTATATGCCCTTAACCCATACAACAAAATTTTAGACTAATCCAAATTCAAATAAGTTGCAGATGATAATTTCAATTTGATGAAATTCTTTATCCTTTTGGGTAGAAAACATTGTGGATATAGAAGAAATTGCTTGTAACAAGCAATTTTTTCATTTTCCTCAATGTTTTCCAAAGCTGTCATATAGAGAGGCTTTTAAAAGCGTCATTGTGAGGGCATTTGTTAACCTTTTTAAACAGGGGCTTAAACTATCACTCTAGTTAAAAAAAGTATACCCCAAGCCTTATTATCTATTCTCAATCAAATTGTCTAGACAATATCTTTCAAAAGAGAACCTGTATCCTAATATTTGAAGGTATTTTCATCATTAAGAATTTGGTTTCTGTGCTGTGTAAGAACTGAACCAAATAACAGAATATGGTTCTACAGTGTGTTACTTCAGCCCTGAAGTCACCGCAGCATTTTATAAGTTGAGGAAACCAAATTTGGTCTTCTTGATGGATTTCCCAGGAGTGTGTATGATGTAACCTTACTGATGGCTACATACTGTATATCATGTTTCTCTAATTCTGTATTGAAGTAGCATAAGGTCCTCCTACAATATATACATATGAAACAAAACAATGAATGAAAAATTTGATTTACCCATTTCCACTCAATTCCAATTTTTAATGTCCCTAAACAAACGCCATTGGGGAAAATTTTTTTGAAAATGAAGAAGTTTCTTTTTATCCTTTTCATCCCCACAAGGATTTTTACTCATGCAAAGATTTTTGAAATTTCATGAAATCAAAATTGTTGTCTCTAAATTTTTTTAATTCAGACTAGTCTGAAATATTGTCATATGGTACATGTAATAGGTTATCTTAGTACAATTGATTAAGTATAATTGTTTGTTTCAATGTAGATCAAATCATCTTTCATTGACTTAACAACTACATCTATATTTAAACCCATTCCCACTGAATGACGCTTTTAGACACCCAAAGAAAATAAGGTTTTTGATTACAAGGTGGAAAATTAAGAAATTGCTTTTTACAAGCAATTTCTTCATTATCCACAATGTTTTCTACCTTAATAGTCAAGTTAATAGAATCTAAAATTTCATAAACTTTAAATTGTTGTCTGCAACTCTTCTTAATTTGGACCGGCCAAGTGTGTAGATACATCTTTTGTTTCTCTCCAAATGAGAGTATTTCTTTTATAAAAATAACAGTTATCTTATTTTCAATGGCAAAAAAAAGAGAGACAAAGTGAAATGATTTTGACAAAATCTCTGTAAAAGCATTATTCCACTCATGAATAACGTGTTTAGTCCCACAGCAAAATGAGCAAAATCAGGGTCAAATGCATCAAAACACAGAGTTTATCTGACAATTTCACTGTTTTGCTCTACAAAAGTATCAGGTGATGCTTCATTGAGAAAACTCAATATTTCACTTAAAATGATTAAAGAAAACATTCCAATAAATTTAACACAATAGGTAAAGATCATAAGGGGACAAAGCCTTTAGATAATTGATTGATCAATTGATCAAATGGGTTTAATGCCATTTTCAACAGTATTTCAGTCATATGGCAGCAACTTGAGCATCTGACCATGGATTCCTGGTATTTCTCACACTAGTACTACCAGTACATCCTTTGTGAGCCTCTTTGCTGCTCATCCCACTTAAGTTTATGATTATCCGGCCATTGGCGGGAGACAAATGTCAGAAAGGATATTCTCTGTAGCCATGCAACAAACCAAGACCCAAATATCTTGGAGTCCTATGTGATCCCTTTTAAACACGGAAAGAGATTGAAACCAACCTATTATTGCCACTAAATTCTGTTTTCTCAATATATTTCCAAACAACTCTTAACACATGCTTAATTATGTCTACAATCTCTATCCTGTAATCTTCAAACACCTTGAAATTTGGCATGTTTAAGATAGTGTCATCTTGTAGAATGCTATCTGTAATTATACTGACTTTTTGAAAACATTGTGGGGTTGAATAAGGTTGTAATCAGTGTGACCAATGTATGGATTTTGAAATTTGATCAATGTTGCAATTCCCAGTAAACGAATTACCACACAAACCAGTCTTTTGTACATTAGAATAGAGCTTCGTCAACACTATGAGAAAGAATAAAATACCGGTAATCAGTGTTTATCCTTTACACATTTTTTTAAGCTTCCTGATACATTTTGATCTGATTTTACCAAATGCAATGACATCTGCAATTTTTAATATTTTTGACCAGTCTTAAAAGTGTTAACATTTAATACAATCTTACCTGGTCTCCAAAGAAATTTTGTTTTATAGTTTGTAATGTACATTGACTTTCTTCCATTGCATCACCACAACAAAATAATTCAACCTGTAAATGCAACAAGATAGATAGGTAGAATGAAAGGGAAGACAGCATTGCTATATAAAGAGCATTTATCACAATAGTCAGAGATCCAGTATCTAGGAGTTATCTTCATTTTAACCCATTCCCACATGATAAAATTTTAGACCTGTCCAAATTCAAAGAAGTTGCAGATGACAATTCTAAGTTGATGAAATCTTAAAAACCTTTATCTTTTAGGGTAGAAAACATTGTGGATAATGAAGAAATTGCTTGTAACAAGCAGTTTCTCAATTTTCCACTATGTTTTCCAAACTTTCATTTTGAGGGGACGTTTAAAAGGGTCTTTGTGTGGGAATGAGTTAAAAGTTAAGAATTTCACTAACTATTTATCATACATAATAGACTGGTCCAAATTGAGAGAAGTTGTAGACATTATTTCAAGGTCCATTGAAATTGCAAAACAAGTGTTAAACAATGGTAGAAAACTTTGAGGGAAAAGAAGAAATTGCTTGTTACATGCAAATTCTCCTTTTCTCACAATGTATTTCTTTATATAATTCCTCAGGGAAGCATTATAAAGTGGATTGATTGATTGAATTGGGTTTAATGCCACTTTTAACAGTATTTCAATCATATCACGGTGACTGGAGTACCTAACAAAGGATTCCTAGTATTTCTCACATCAGCACTACCACTACATCCTTTCTTAGCCTCCAGTTGCTATCCACTTAGGTTTGCCCATATCCACCCATATGTGGGAAACAAATGTCGGAAAGGATATGTGGCGCCGCAGGGGACATCCCAAGATTGAAGGTTAGGACTTGTGTGTGCTATTGACTGCGCTATGACAGCGGATATTCTTACAAGGGAACGAGTCAATTGTCTATTATTGGGGAATGAATGGAATGCTTTAAGGAGATGATAAGGCTATAACATGGCAATGAGAGAAGAAATATTAGACTGTTCTCAGATGTCTCGGGATCTGTAGTAATCTGTCATGATGATATTTTCATTGTTCTGTAGTGTTAGAGTTAAAGAAGAGCACTGCATGTGGCAGGAACTCTGATGCCAGGAGAGGTCTAGATAAGAGGGGGTAACAGCATTCTAAAATCCTAATTTCTCAACAAAATCCTACATTGTGGGTACTCATTTGACAATTCAAATGAGTACGTACAACATAGGGTTTATGATAGTTTTGGTAAATCTAAAATACCAATCATGCCCTCTATCTGTAGCTCTGTGCCAGAGTACTCAACAATGTGATCATAATTTCAGCTTACTAATCTGGACAAGCATGGACAAGTGTTAAGGAATAATAGGCTAGATAAAATTTGACCTTTGCCCCTCTGCTTTGCCCTGGCACAGGAACTTTGAACATGATTTCATGTTCGGAATTAACACTTTCTCTCATCAAAATATTCAACATGTGAGATATTATTTAGACCGTTCAAAAGATACAGACTGAGCCAATAAGGAAAGTCAGAAACATGTTGTTCTCTCAATTCTGGGTTTGCTAGTTTGCAACCTGGTTCTTCAAACTATCTCATCAACAACACAATATGCCTGATTTGTCTCTCACCAATGGGGAGGTGGTGACTTGGAGCAAATTTTGTAGTTTTACTGGTGCACAAACATCAGGAAGCTATGGTTAGGTGCACCTGCTGCCATAGTATAACAAGATGAACATTGGCCCTGGGGCGCTCACCTGAGGTAAAGGCTCTTTTTCTTTCAACAGTCTAATTTATGTTAAGGTTAGGATTACGATACAAGTGGGCCCGACCTTACTTTATACATGTATAGGATATGTACCTGGGAATCCCAGAAAAGGAGCCTTATTGATCAATCGCAGCTGTTAATCAAGGAATCAGTCAACCAATCAAATCATTCATTCAGCCGAGAATTGAGCTTTGAACTCTGACATTGGCGTCATTTGTGTGAAACCTCTTTGTTGGTTTGGTAACTTAAATAATTTAGCTGTGGTTACGATGTCTAGGTCATCAAGTAACTATTCTAAACTTTTGTTACTGGCCATAACTTTTGCAAAATAACGCTGCTAAATATCGAAGCAGTCCTTCCTGATAGAGTCAATGGGCAAGCTGACAAAATAAGACAGCAGGGCCAGTGCATGGTCAGTTATGAGGGCAGTACATTTACTCTCATCATAACATAAAAGTTTATAAATTATGAAAATCAAGAGATATGAACCTATGACCTTCCACTGTGACCTTAGCTGTGACCATGACTTATGAATTGACCTATGGGATAGATGCCTGAATAAAGGGCAATTCATTAGCTCTACTGAAGATATATACAAATACATTAAGGGAACGGACAAATACATTTCAGAGAATGAGATAAGATTAGAATTTGTCCAAATTACATCTACATACAATAGGTTGATGACAATACGTTGACATCTTTGTTCCAAGCAAAGGCAAGCTAACAATGAATTCAAAATTCCAAGTAAATTATTGACAAAATTATAGTAATAAGATTTTAGTACAGAAAATTGTGCAATGCATAAATAAACAATGATATGACATTACCTGCCATTAACCCATTCCCACAAAATGACGCTTTTAGACGCCCCTGAGTAAAAAGCTTTGGAAAACATTGAAAATGAAGAAATTGCCTAATACAAGCAGTTTCTTCATTATCCAATATGTTTTCTACCCCAAAAGACAAAGTTTTAAACATTACAAACAACTAAAAATTGTTGTCTGCAACATCTTTCAATTTGGACCAGTCTAATATTTGTGTGGTAATGGGTTAAAATGTAATAAGAGGACCATGATGGTCCTAAATCACTCACCTTTTGGGCATAGTACAAAACCATTGAGAAATGCTACATAGCAAGTATGAATGCTTTAGGCTCATAATCTAATCCAAAAGCAAATAATCCCATATTTAACACCTTCGAGGAAAATGGTTTTGGTAAACGTTAGAAAAAGAGAACTTTCCACAATTTTTTCTACCCTAAAAGCTACTGACATATTAATTTCAATCCAATTTGAATTACCAAAGCAACTTATTTCAGTTTGGACCAGTCTTAAATTTTGCATCTGGTCATGGGTATAGAGAAGAATACAAAATTGTACTTATGGAGCATTTTCCAAACATTGTGCTTTAGTGCGGAGCCTTTTTTGACCTATAGGGTACAATTTTGGCATGCTTCGTAGAGAACCATCTGGATATACTATATACTAAAATTGAATGCACTACACCTTATACATGGGCGATTTTTTACCCAATGGTTATAATTTCTCGAAACACAGTACAAAATCATCATAGCAAATTATGGATGACTTCGGAGTAACATATTAGTAGGACTTTTGAACATGCTCTAATTGGGTGTTTTTCCAAAATCTGTACCTCTTGGGTGGGTATATTTTTGACCCCAGGAGCGTAATTTTGGAGAACTTGGTCGAGAACAATGTGGATATGCTATATATGAATTATGAATGCATTATACCATTATACATTGGGAGGAACAGACATGTGAACTTGCTGTAATAGAGCATTTTTTCAAACTTTGGACCCCAGGAGCAAGTAAGTTTTTTACCACAGGGGCATAATCCCTCCAAATGCGGAAGATAACTATTAGGTTATGCTACATTCCAAATATGAATGCTTAAGGCTTTATAGTTAGGAGGAAGATTTTTTCTCTTGCTCATATTGGGCAAATTCCCAACATAGGACCCCAGTGCAGGGACGTTTTTGACCCAAGGGGCATAATCTTTATCAACATACTACAAAAACATCTAGTTATCTTGCATGCCAAATATGATTGTCCCAGGCAATATAGATAAGGAGGAGAAGACATTTGAACTTAATCTAATTGAGCTCTTTTCCCAATTTGGTTTCAAGGGTGGGGCCAGTTTTGACCCATGGGATTTAATTCATAATAATATACTACAAAACCATCTAGTTATCTAACATGCGGAATATGAATTTTCTAGGCCATATATTTCAGACTAGAAAAAATTCTAGCCTGATCAAAATGAAAGAGGGTGCAGACGACAATTCAAAGCTTATGCAAATTTGAAAAAACAAATGCCAGATAGTGTAGAAAACATTGTCAGAAAAGAAAAAATTGCTGTTACAAGAAATTTTTCCTTTTCTCACAGTGATTTTCAAATGTTAATTTCCCTTAGTGCAAAAAAACTAGGAACTGTTTAGGAATGGACTTAACTTTGCATACTTACAGCCTGTTTCTCCTGAAGACTCAATTTTTTCTTCAAGAAGTCACACACACTACTAACAGTGGCCATACTTGACACTCTAACAAACTTCTTCTCCAACACATCTTGGTCTGGATAATGTCTGGGAAAACACAAAACAAGATAGCTTTGATAAACTAAAATATCCCTTAAACCATTCCCACACAATGATGTCTTTTGACACCTCTCAAGAAAAACAACTAGGAAAACATTGTGTAAAATGAAGAAATTGCTTGCGATAAGCACCTCATTTAACATGATGTTCTCTACCCAGAAATTTGAAAAAAATCTGAAATTTCATATATTCTTTCCTTTCAATTTGAACCAGTCTAAAATTCTGGGTAATTTTGGTAATGGGTTAACACATTTCACTTTTCTTCAAGATTAAGCCCTGGTCAATATAGTGGAAATGAAGAAATTGCTTGTAACTAGCAATTTTTCATGGAATTAATTTTTGTAGAATTCACCTAGTGAACATTCCTGCAAAGTTTTAGCTTGTTTAGCTTGATCAGCTTGCTGTTTTGAGAAGATTAATAAATAAAATGTAGACAGACAGATGTACAGATGGGCAATGGGAAAGACAGACCAACAACAGATAATGACCAAACATAATAGCTCCCCTTGCACTATGTGCTCAGGTGAGCAAAATAAGGTATCATGAACTTTAGATTGTTGCCTGCAACTTATTTCAATTCAGACAAGTCTGAAAGTTTGCTATCTAGTCATGGATTAATAGCAGAGTTTAGACCTTTACAGATGACCTTGTCCGCAATATATGCTTGTTTACAAGATATCATCAGCGTGACGGAATAAGAAAATCATATATACAGTAATGATGCGTTAATCTTAACACTTTGGTTACTAATGGTATTATTCGGAGTAAACGTATTTCTGGTTAAGCAAATTTGTATGAATATAGAACCTCACATGCTTTTGTTTCGTAGTGCAGGTATGAGAATACTGTCGCAACGATAATGATGGAATTGGACGATTAGACAGTTTGACATTTTCTCAGATGATACAAAAATACTAAATCTGACAACGATAAATAATCATAGTTTATTATTGCATTCAAATTCAATAGTAATTGCCTACCTACTGTGTGGAAAAACAAATCCATTTTATCTGTTTGTAAATTATATCAGTAATGTAAGAAAGTTCAGACAGACGATTAAATCATAGTAAATTTATCCAAATAATGACAAGGGTAAATATTTGCACATGATTTGTGTCTTGCACATGTCAACTCCGGAAAGTCTTCCGAAAAATAGCCAAACATCTGGCCGCACCACCTTTGATCACCTACCTCCCCATAAAATATACTGCACAAAAATGCTTTACTTCAAATGATTTAAAATATTCATTTGTTTCTTTCTTATGAAATTCATTTAAATTCATTTAAATAATTTGATAAAGAGTCACCAAAGGATTATTCCCATAAAATTTGGTTGAAATCCATCTACATGTTTTCTGAGAAAAAGATTTTCAAATCCTTCATCATATATGGAAGTTAGCCCTACCTATTAACACCATGCTTTTCATCTTATCAATGTTTTTTAAGGAACCTGATAAAGGGTAACCCAAGAATCATTCCTGTGAAATTTGGTTGAAATCTATCGACTGGATTCTGACAAGAAGATTTTCAAAGCTTTTACCATTTGTAGAATTAGCCCCATCCATTAAAGCCATGTTTATTCAAATTCTTTGAAGGGATCTCCTAAAGAGATCATTTCTGTGAAATTTGGTTGAATTCTGTTAAATACTATCAGAGGAGAAGATTTTTAAAGTAAAAGTTTACGGACAGACAGATGAAACAATGAGGGACAACACATTATAAAAAGGAGTCTTTCTATGAACAAACTTGGTAGAGGTCCACTAGGTTTTCAGCCAGTGAAGCTAATGAAGAAATTGCTTGCAACAAGAAATTAATTCATTTTTCACAATGCTTTCTAGCAAGTTAGTTGACAGAAGCTAAAATTTTGTACACTTCAAATTGTCGTCTGCAACTCCTTTCAATTTGGATCAGTCTAAATTTCACCACCTGGTAATTGTTTAAATAGTTTCACTTACTCTTCAGACTCCAGAACTATAGATACTAATGGACTAGGAGCATAGACTGGTACAGACTCTTTAGGTTCTTTTGTAGTCACCTTGGGTTTAGCTGGGGGAAGCTGGATCACTTAAATAAAGAAAGTCAATATTATTACAAACACCCATTTACCAATTTTCATTTAACGTTTATGATTTGAATTATGTTTATTGAGCATAAAATGAGACCTCTAGTTCATCAATGAGGTTTTGCTTTGATTTAGCTTCTGACCTATTTTTTTAAGATCATGTGACCTAATTTCTAACCTGCCCTGTAAAATTCTTTACAACCATTCAACCAATTTAATATTGGTTGAGCTAAAAAAAAACAACCTGGCCTCTACAAACCCATAAGAACATTATAAGATGTGATCTTATGACATAGTTTTTGAGCCATGATGACCTATGTAGACAAGTCCAAGATTTTATAAAGCAAACCTTTCATACAGTTTTCTAAATTAATTGAGCTAAAAATGTAGCTTCAAAAGTGTCCAGATGTTTTCTGAAGGCCCATTTACCCATTCTTGAATTTCCCTAGATTCACCATGGTTCAACCAGATTCCTTATGGTCAGAAAATTTGGGATGGATCGGGATGAATCGAGGCGAAAAGTAGAAAAATTCGGTGTAACGATGATTCCAGTAAGAATGTCCTCCATATTAGTAAGGTGTCTGTAAGGTACCACTAAGAATCAATTACGATTCATGAAGGCAACACTATGGTTAATGAGGATTAACCACAGTGTCACAACGAACACTCACTGTGCTTGTACGGTTTTATACGGTACTGGTACCATTCACAGTGGAAGCGACACAAGCCAATTGTGGAGATTTGTAGTGTAACTGTGAATGATTCGTAGGACAACCGTACACAATTCGTGGTGAATTGTCCAAATTTGCGGTGTCAAAAGATTCCATGACTGGCTACGATCTCTCACGAATAGCCGCAAATATAGCTACGGTGTAAGTACGAATAAGCACAATTCCACTAGGGTTGCACTTTGAATTAGGCCAGGCCCAATAACCAATACGATACACCACAAATGTTTTAAACAGTTTAAAACTTCTGAAGTGCTACCATGGAGTTTCCTGAATCATCACGATTCACCACAGTTCTTCAACAAATCACCATGGTACCTGACGATTTTGCAAATTGTGGAGAACCGTAGCAGCACTGTAGCTAAAAATCATGAATGTGTTAACTTGCCTTTAAATTTGAGCTTAGTACTAGTTTAAGACCTTTTGACCTTAGGCCAGGCCCAATAACCACAACGATTCACCACAAATGTTTTAAACAGTTTAAAACTTCTGAAGTGCTACCATGGAGTTTCCTGAATCATCATGATTCACTACGGTTCTTCAACAAATCACCATGGTACCTGACGATTTTGCAAATTGTGGAGAATCGTAGCAGCACTGTAGCTAAAAATCGCAAATGTGTTAACTTGCCTTATAATTTGAGCTTAGTACTAGTTTAAGACCTTTTGACCTTGTTTCAAAAATGTGCAAGATTTGACAAAGACAAGGATCAATTTTAAGCTGATTGAGATTTAACCTTTTACTACACAATTACTCCCCTTGATGTCCTCTAGCAATATGATTATAGAAAACATTGAAGGAACAAGCAATTTCTCCTTTACTCACAATGTTTTTTCTACCCTATTTGGTACTAATTTTCCAATTTTAGCAAACTTTGAAATATCGTCTGCAATTTTTTTCAGTAAGGACCAGTCTAAAATGTTGTCTAGTAATGGGTTAATATCAATGTTGGCTCTATTGTGCCCACAAAGGTTTCCTACTATTCAACATGGACCTACTTTTTTTACCCAAGAACATCCAATATTGAACTTGCCCAAGACAGACATACACTTTGGCCAATTTTCAGGTTGAATGAGCTGAAAACATGAACTCTGGAGGTAAATGTTGATGAAACACAATAGACAACACACACCCTTTTCTTGAGCATGATTTATTTTGGTGAGCCAAGAGAAGCCAAAACACATTAAAATACCACTGATGTATATAGACCTCCTGATAATTGTACCAGTATTCGTCAATTGAAGCCTATATTGTGGGCTCTTATTTAAATCTTCTTATCAACACAACAGAGTTCCTATAAAAACCAACAACCCAAGAGTTTGGAAGGGTAATTGCAGATTTGCAGATTTAAGTGGTAATAATTCCCCTAATCTACATCTCTAATTGTACATGGTCATAAAATGAATTGTGCAGCTATACCTTTCTGTTCCACTTCTGGATGTTCCTCATAAAATTCTTCTATTCTTTTCATTTCAGCTGAAATAAGAGGCAAAATGTCATATTATATATATATATGCATGCACCCTTAATTTGGTGATGTATTGTTCAATAGCTCAATACCATTTACAACACATTCTAAACTGATCGTTCTTAACAAGACAAGAATTTTTAAATGATATAGACTTAAAAGAAGGACTTTTTGCCCCAACAAAAGTTTGAACATTTTTTTTCTGAGAAGTAAGGTATTTTGTATATGGGTACTAAAGAAGGAATACCTATTATTAACAGTGAAGGCTGGTAGTTAACAAATCACTGAGATATGAGATTTTTAAACGGTGAAGAAAACAAGTATTGGAAACAGTGTGAAAAAATAAAAGATGAAAACCAGCATTTTTTTCTTTTCTATATTTGAATTACGTATGAGATAGTGTGGAAAATATTTTCCACCCTATCTCATACGTAATTCAAATATTTGGACACCTGTGGTCTCCAAGTCCTTTTAATTCACTTTTGTAGTTTGGAAATGGGTTAAAGTAAGAGTGACTGAAAAATTATGGCAGGTAACTACCACAAGAATTCTATTAACCAATTCCGACACAACAAAATTTTGAACTGGTACAAATTGAAAGAAGTAGCAGATGACAATTTAGATTTAATCGAATATTAGATTTTTTCAACTTTTTGGTCAGTAAACCTTGGTGCTATTTACAAGTAATTTCTTCACTATCCACAATATTTTCTACCCTAACAGACAGAGATTCTTGAAATTTCATCAACAAAAAATTGTTGTTTACAACTTCTTTCAATTTGGAACAGTCTAAAATGTTATTGTCTTGTAATGGGTTAAGTATGGGAAAAAATTCCTGTTCAAACAACAATGTAGAATCTTACTGTCTGCTACATTTGGTAAAATCTTGTATACTATGTCTTGGATCATCCTGTCTAGTCTATAAAAGAAAATATGGTTCATAAAGGGGCTTGAGCAAACTATTGACCTATTCTCAAACAACAAAATTCTAGACAGGTCCAAATTGAAAGAAGCTGCAGATGACAAATTCAAGCTGATGAATTTTTTTTTCATCTTTTGTGATAGAAATCATTGTGGATTATAGACATTGCTTGATACACACAATGTCTTCATTTTCCACAATATTTTCCAATGCTTTTTTCATGAGGGGTATAAAAAGGAGGGATTTTGTGGGAATAGGTTAACAGACTTAGCTTATCAGAAAAAACTGTGGATGACAATGTACAATATATATTACTTGATGAATAAGAACCTTACAGGGTAAAAACAATGTGGAGGGAGAAGACGAATTCCTACATTTCTTTTATTTGCAAGATGAACTCTAAAGGTGTTAAAAAGTAAGGAAATAGGCTAATGTAGAATTGGCTATTAGGTTTATTAGAGCTGAAGAAGAAACCCTGATCATGCTGAAGAAAATCTTTTCTACAACAGGCCAAAGAGGGTCTTATCCTCCCACTGGCTTTCATATCTCCACACATGAAAAAGGCATTGAGAATTACAAATTCAAATATAAGGGAACATGTGGGGAGGGATTAAAAGCCTGGTAATAAGTAAATATTTATTTTTATAGTTCAAATTCATCAACAGTTCTGATTCACACAAGGACAAGAAGGCAGTTTAGACTAAGATCAGACAGTAAATGTGTGCAGACTGATCACTATCTTTACTCCTGCCAAAACACAAATATTTTGAGTTCAGCATGACAGGGGTTAATGATTTGTGCTGATTTGTTTCAATTATAAATGGGTTAACTTACACTTTTTGTTATTAATCAAATCAGAGGAAAATATTTTTGAACAAAACAAAAAAGTAAGTACATGTATTCGAAATATTTTTTGTTTGAATGGGGTTTAATAACATTTTTAACAATCTTTCAATTTTCTCAGAGCATAGATCTCTGATTCATGTGTTTCCTGTTTATTACCAGCATTAAGTTTGGGCTTAAAATATCTTGCCCAAAAATGTGACCAGTGCGGCGGCCATAATTTAGTACCTGCAACCCTCTACTTCTCTCAGATTATTAGTCCGAGGCCAGGCGCCAGTTTTGATATATAAAAGTTTTGACTTGGAAATCATACCATGTTTTCTACATGTTTTTGTTAAAGCTGCACATCAGCACCTTCTTCCCTAAGATGCTTTTCAAAGAACACCTCCTACAAGCTGACTTATTTAGGTTTTTCTGTTGTTTGCTTTATCATTAACTAGCAACCAAACATGTCTTAGAATTGTAAATACTGACTTGCTTTCTTATAATTTACAGAAATACGTTATCCCTGAATCTCAAGGCTTTTGAAAGTTTCTGGTCTGACATGATTTTAGACCTTTTCTTTAGTCAAAGGCAAAGAGCTTAACCCATTCCCACACAGTGAAATTTTAGACAGGCCCAAATTAAAAGAAGTTGCAGGTGACAATTTCAATTGATGAAATGTTTCTTCATTTTCCCAATTGTTTTCTAGAACCATTTTCTTTGTGGGCATAAAAAGGAGGGATTGTGTTGGATAGGGTTAAACCAGATGATTAAAAGTGAATCTGTATGCTGGGAGTAAAAAAATTATAAGGAAGCAAATAAGATTTTTTTTTGTTTATAAATGTTTTCTTCTTTTATGGCATCCTATTTCTGTATTGCCTATAATGTTATTTTCAGTATTATTATTTCATAAGAAGTCTGAATTGTTTTGAGAAAATGTATTCCTTGTATACAGCTGAAAATATTTTGTTCCCATCCTTACCTGATGTTTACAAAAGGGTCTGTAGGATGTATAAGAATGCTGCACACAGGGCAATGTAAACTAACTTCCATACAGTGACGGACAATACAATTCTTACAAACTGTAATTAAAATATTTGAGAAACATTTCTTAATCGATTATAAACAGGAGAAAAGGAAACTTTCTCATCCCATTACCAAACAAGAAAACTTGAGACTTGAGCTGAAGACAATACTTTCTATTTAATGATTTTTTTAAAGTTATTTTTTCCATTTTGGAAAAAATAAACATTGTAGATAATGAAGAAATTGCTTTTAACAAGCAATTTCTTCATTTTCAACAATGTTTTCTCAAATCTTTTCCTTGAGGATTGTGTGCAAATGGGTTATAGGAATAATGAAGACAACTTTGAATGCCCCTTTATTTGTGATTTGATGCATGTGTTACCTTATTTAACTTGACATTTCATCTAACCTCTATAGATACCTAAAGCTTGCATTAGAATACAAATAAAAACTCTCCTCTTGAACAATCATAAATTGCTGATATTGCACACACCACAGAAAGCATGGTTAGAACCATAACTTTATTTTTGATGAGATTGAAGGGTGTTTGCCCGATTCTTTACATCATTTTCCTTAAACCATCACCACATAATGAAGCTTTCTGACGTTCTGAAGAATACTATCATTGAAAACTTTGTGGGAAAAGAAGATTTTCCTTGTAATTTCTCCTTTTCTAGCAATGTTCCCTACCCTATTTGGCAGTTCAATTTAAATGTTATTGGCAACTTCTTTCAGTTCGCACCAGTCTAAAATTTTGCTGTCTGGCAATGGGTAAAAACAAAGCACCATATGTGGAGGCGTGTATGTGCCAGGTATTGTAATAATCTAATTTGATCCTTGATCACATCTGTCAATCAAAATTCAAATGACCAATCAATGTGTTTGCTAACCCATTACCACATGGAAAATTTCAGGATAGTCTAAATTCAAAGATGTTGTAGACGACAATTTCAAAATGAGAGATTTTTTAATATCTTTATATTTTAGGATAGAAGACAAGGTTTAACCCATTCCAACTCAGTGGAATTTTAGACGGGTCCAAATTGAAAGGAGCTGCAGACGACAATTTCAAGTTTATTGAATTTTAAATTTTTTCGTCTTTTTGGATAGAAAACATTGTGGATAATGAAGAAATTCCTTGATCCAAGCAATTTCTTCATTTTCCACAATGTTTTCCAAGGCCTTTTCGTTGAGGGGCGTAAAAAGGAGGGATTGAGTGGGAATGGGTTAATACTGGAAGTGAATGATGAACTCAAACAAGTGTGCCAAGCAATTTGTGTTGGTTTGGCAACTAAAATGTAACCACAGTTTATTCAGGCTGTAGTTACAACAGTTAGGGTGTCAACCAACAATTTGCTTTTTGTTTTCTGTTCCTAGCCATAATTTATGTAAACCAACATCTAACATCATCATTTGATATATTCTGTTGATATATTTTTTCAATAAGATTTTTCCATATAGCTATAAAAACTTTTAATCAAGGGAATAGGCATAATGATAGCTGAAAGAATAAAACATTCGACTGCCAAAGAGATGATCAAATCTAGGGCATTTTTGCATGTTTTCATACAGAATATCTTCAATTTCAAAAAGGACTCATTATTATTACCATTAAAAAAATATGTTAAGGTTTATGGAAACCTTATCAAAAATGAATTGAGATTCCATTTGGTTTTATTCTCATCCAAATTGAGAGAGATAAAATTGGGAATAGGTTAATGAGTTACAACTAACTTATAATATTGTATTATAGATTCTTTACCCTTTCCTGATTTACAATCATAGATAGCCCAAATTGAATGGTTTTAACTGATGAAAATTTAAAGTGGATTGATATGAAAATTAATCATTCAGTAGGCACGGTTAAGAAATTTCTTCTTTTCCACATTGTTTTTTCAAGATTTATATCAGAACGACATAACACCAGGGATTGCACAAGAAATGAATCAGTAGGTATCATTCAGAAAAGACTATTTATTCAAAATTCAAACAAAGGAGGAGGGGTAGCCAATTTACTTCTATTTATCTGCCTTTGACAATAAATTGTAATGGGAATCATTTGTTATGCAAAATTACTACACTTGAAAAGCATTGGAAAGACATAATCAAGATTAAACATGTATCTTTATTTTTGTAAATATTAATTCAAACACTATGAATTAAATGGAAACAAATTCACAAACTAAAACAACCATATATAAAATTAAAGGTTTTGAAAATAAGAGAACTATTTGTTAGTCTGAATGGCTGAGTTATTTGAACTGGCCCTTATGTTAAGAACAAATTCAAGAGCCAAGAAGTTCCTGCTCCAGATATAGAGAATGATTTCTTTTTTGGTTTTTAAATTCCATTTTTGTTCCATCAAACGCTATGTTGTTGGTACTCTTTGGACCTTCAAATAGATTTTATGAAAACAATTTAAATAAGTACTCACATGAAGAGAAATAACATAATCAGATTTGTATCACACACTTTATCTAGAGCTTAGAAATTAGACAAAATCTACTACTAACACCCTTAAAACACCAATAACATACTGACAACACACCCTTATGACAAAATGTCAGCCAAACTGATGTTGGGTGACATAAAAAGAGTTGGACTATTACAAAAATTGAAGATACACGTCTCACCTTGTTACATAATCTGTCTACAGAGTTTAAATCAAATCATCCAGTAGTAGTGGGAAATGGGTGGACAAGATTTTGTCCATCAAAGGGCCATGACTCTTTGAAAAGTAAATGGACAGTTAACATGCATAATTCCAATTTAAACAAAGTCTATCTTTGAAGTTCCATCTAGTATAGATTTCAATGCAAATTTGAACAAGGATTTGACCAACCTATTACCTGACAGCAAAATCTAGATTGCTCCAAATTGAGGAAAGTTGCATACGACAATTTCAAGCATATGACTTTTTGGTTTTTTTGGAATTTCTGGATAAAAAACATTGCTAAAAATGAAGTTTAATCTATTCCAACACATTGATGCTTTTTGACACCCCTCTTCTTACAAGCAATTTCTTCATTATCCATAATGTTTTTCTACCCTAAAAGACAATTATTTTTTTTCAATTCAAACAAATGAAAATTATCATCTGCAAATTCTTTAAATTTGGAAAAGTCTAATTTATGTTGTCCGGTAATTGCTAACCCATTCCCACTAGATGGTGCTTTTAGATGCCCCTAAGAAAAAAAGCTTTGAAAACATTGTAGAAAATGAAGAAATTGCTTGTTACAAGCAATTACTTCATTATCCACCATGTTTCTACCCCAAAGGTGAAATAAAATACTAAGTTTCATAAGCTTTAAATTGTCTTCTGCAGCTCCTTTTGACTTTGACCAGTCTAGTTTTAGTTGTCTGGTAATGTGTTAAGAATTACAAGGGTTTACATTGGTATCTACCTACATGTGTGCATACACTCTGTGATAGTTGAAGCTTCATATAGGTACCCTTTACACAGTCCACAGGTTAAATATTGGTTGAGATCTGCTATCTTCATCTGTATTGGCTGACTAAATTTTAGATTTTCTGGAATATCCAGGTCCTGACAACATAGAGAGAATAATTGCATGTTTTAACAAGAGGGCCAAAATGGCCCTAAATTGCTTACCTGAGAACTATTTCATAATTTTTCTTAGTCTTTCAAGCTTTGCTCTGCCACAATAAATATTTTGTAATCATCGTACAGGAAAGGGTTAAATCGTTTTGGAAGAATAAATAGTAACAACCACGGATCCAATAGCCCTTTGACCAATTATCCAGCAACAAACCCTAAACTGGTCCTAATTCATTGAAGCCATAGACAGCAGTTTTTAGTTGGAGGTATCTTAAAGATCTTTGTTCTTCTGGTTAGAAAATATTAACCCTTTCCCGCTTTTTGAAATTTCAGACCTGTCTAAATTCAAAGGTTTTGCAGAAGAAAATGTAAAGTGGATTTAATTTGAAAAATAGCCTTTCAGTAGGTTAGAAAATATTGTGGAGAAAGAAGTAATTGCTTGTTACAAGCAATTTCTTCTTTTTCCACAGTTTATTCTCAAGTATAAAACGTAAAACGTCAAATCTGTAGTTTGTACTGGAAAGGGTTAAGGGAAAGGAACAACAAGTGATTTCTTCAATTTCCATTATATATTCTATTCATCAATCCAGAGACCAAATTTTCACTTTTTCATTTATGTATACAGGAAAAGTTGAAGTTGCTTGTCACAAGGAATCTCATTCTTTACAAGGATGTAGGCTTTCCCATAAATTGCTCATTTTCCCACTTTACAGTCACTGAACCCATTTCCACTCATTGACGCTTTTAGAAGCCCCCAAGAAAAAAGGCTTTAGAAAACATTGCAATTTCTTCATTATCCACAATGTTTCTACCCAAATAATGCAAAAAATCCAAAATTTATAAGGTTTACATTGTCGTCTGCAGCTCCTTTCAATTTGGACCAGTCTAAAATTTTGCCATGTGGTAATGGGTTAAAAATTTGTCTGTATCCTCATTTTAATTGACCAATCACGGCTATCAATCAAGGAATCAGTCTACCAATCAAATCATACATTCAGCCCGGAATACAGATTTGAACTGACATTGGCGGCCATTTATGTGAAACATTTTTTGTTGGTTTGGTGACCTAAACATCGTAGCTGCAGCTTGTTCAAGCTGTAGTTATGAAGTTTAGGTTGCCAACTAACTATTCCACTTTATTGTTACAAGCTCCTGGCTATGAATTTACAACATAAGGCTGTTTAAATCAAAGTGGACTTCCTGTCTGAGTCAATTGGAGGGGCAAATGGCTTAACCATTCCCACACAGTGACACTTTTGGACGCCCCTCAAGAAACACAACAGACAAAACATTGTGTAAAATGAAGAAATTGCTTGTCACAAGTGATTTCTTCATTTTACACGATGTTTTCTACCGAGAAAGTTGAAAAAATCTAAAATTTTATAAACTTTAAAATGTCGTCTGCAACTCCTTTCAATTTGGACCAGTCTAAAATTCTCTTGGGTAGTAATGGGTTAAGTGGGCTAAGAAAGCGATTGGTCAATAGAACGACTCTAAAACTCTGATGTCTATTTAAGAGTTAAACCATCATGAGGCAACAAAATATAGAATGGTCTAGATTCAAAGAGATTACAGAGGACAATTTGGAATAGGTGTAATTTGAAAAATAACCATCAAATATGGCAGAACACATTGTGGGAAGAAATTGATTATAACAAGCTATTTCTTTTTGTCCAACAATACTTTCTTGAATATGAAAAGGGTTCATAAAAAGCATCAAAGTTTTTGGAATGGATTAAACTCACTTTTAGCCACTGTTTGGTGATTTCTTTGGACTTTTCAAGTCTTTCCATTGTTATTTTGGACAACTGAGCTTGCTGAGATCTGATAGAATCTATTTTTGACTGTGGGGTTTTAGAGGAAGGTTTCTTTTCAAGTTTCTTTTTCATTTGGGATTCCATCTCCTTGTATTCTTTCTCCATCTGAGCTTCCTTAGCGATTCTCTCACTGTAAATAACAAATTACGTGTTTTAACTCATTAGCAGACAACAAAAGTTTAGATTGGTCTAAATTGAAAAACTTGCAGACAACAAGTTAAAGTCTATGAAGTTTTGTATTTTTTCAACTTTTGGAGGTAGAAAACATTGTAAACAAGAGGACCATGATGGTCCTAGATTGCTCACCTGAACTGTCTGCTTTTATAAAAATGCAATTAGAGAAAATAACTAAAATCAGTTTCATGAAGATAGAGGCAAAACTGTGACTTCTATATTGTAAACAAAGAAATTGTCATTATGGTCCTTTTTCTTGTGTTATCCTATAGAACCTTCCCATAATCTATAAGATTCATCTCTATGACCTTACAAGTATCCTGACCATGTTACATGACCATGAGCCAAAATTATGACCTATAGAGCGTTAATAAAGAAATTGTCATTAAGGCCCCTTTTCCTGTGTTTTCCAAAAAACCTTTCCATTATCAATAGGGTTCATCCTTGTGACTAAACAATTATTCTGGCCAATTTTCATGAAAATTGAGCCAAAATTGTGGTCTCTAGAGTGTAAACGAACACATGTCATTAAGGCACCTTTTCCTGTGTTTTCCAAAAGAACCTTCCCATAATCAATAGGCTTCATCCTTATGCCCTAAGTATTATTCTTGCCTAGTTTCATGAAGATTGAGCCTAAATTGTGGCCTCTAGACTTTAAACAAAGAAATTGTCATGGAGATTGAGCCAAAATTGTGGCCTCTAGAGTGTAAACACTTCAATTGTTGACGCCGCATGCCGCACTACGGAGTGTAAACAAAGAAATTGTCATTAAGGCCCCTTTTCCAGTGTTTACGGAAAGATCCTTCCCATAATCAATAGGTTTCATCCTTATGCCCTAAGTATTATTCTTGCCTAGTTTCATGAAGATTGAGCCTAAATTGTGGCCTCTAGACTTTAAACAAAGAAATTGTCATTAAGGCCCCTTTTCCTGTGTTTTTCCATAAAACCTTTCCATTATCAATAGGGTTAATCCTTATGACCTAACAATTATTCTGACCAAGTTTCATGGAGATTGAGCCAAAATTGTGGCCTCTAGAGTGTAAACACTTCAATTGTTGACGCCGCACTACGGAGTGTAAACAAAGAAATTGTCATTAAGGCCCCTTTTCCTGTGTTTTTTTGGAAAGATCCTTCTAATAATCAATAGGGTTCATCTCTATGACCTAATAGTTATTCTGGCAAAGTTTCATGAAGATAAAGCCATATTTGTGGCCTCTAGAGTGTAAACAAAATAATTGTCATTAAGGCCCCTTTTCCTGTGTTTTCAAATAGAACCCTTCATAATCAATAGGGTTCATCCTCATGACCTAACAATTATTCTGACCAAGTTTCATGAAGATTGGGTCAAAGTGTGGCCACTAGAGTGTAATCACTTCAATTGTTGATGCCGCACGCCGCACTACGAACTGACATTCAACGATCACAAAAGCTCACCATGAGCTTTTGTGATCGTTGAAAAGCTCTTGAAAAAAATGTGGAAAATGAATAAATTGCTTGTGACAAGCAATTTCTGTATTTTCCACATTGTTTTCTACCCAGAGAGACAAGGATTTTAGAAATTTCAACAACTCGAAATTGTTGTCTGCAACTTCTTTCAATGTGGACCAGTCTAAAATTTCACTGTATGGGAATGGTTAAGTGTTTAAAAAATGTTAGACTACCTCAGAGTTTCACCTTCCAACATTTCTTGTGACTCAAATTCATCATTATCGACAGATGAAGAAGATTCCGAAGATGACTCATCATCGTCTGACGAACTTGAATCATTACTCTCTGCCTCATCATTCTCGTCACCCGACGGGTAAGGAGTAACTTCCTCCGACTGTCTGTGCAGCTGACTTTCCTCAGTTAGATACTTGTATAACTCTGTCTTCTTTAAGTCTTCTTCCTGTTTGTTTAAAGCAAGACACCTTACGTCCATCCAAAAAGTTGTGTATAATGAAAAAATTGCTTCCAAGAAAGTTAAAAGATTCTAAAATTTCACACAAACTTCTAATTGTGTGGTAATGGGTTAAGAGCTATAACCTTAACATGCAAATTTGCCCATTACCAGACAGCAAAATTTTAGACTGGTCTAAACTGAAAGAAGTAGCAGAAGGCATATTACACTTTATGAAATTTCAATTTTTTTTCAACTTTCTATATAGTTGACATTGTGGAAAATGAAGAAATATATTGTTACAAGCAATTTCTTAATTTTGCTTAATGTTTTCTGTCCTATAAGACAAAGATTTTTAAAATTCCACAAACTTACAAATGTTGTCTGCAATAACCTAAAACTTGAACCAGTCCAAAATTTCATAGTATAGGAATGGGAGATCAAAATTGTACACTGGTACGAATTCAAAGTAGTTATGCAGACACCGTTTTGAAATGGATGATATTCTGTAGAAAATATTGTAGACATTGAAGACAAATATTTCATTGTCCACAATGTTTTCTAAAGCTTTTTTTCTTGAGGAGCATAAAGAAGTGGTATTTTATGGGAATGGCTTAAACCTTCAAATTTATACTCATGGTTTGCTCCTTTTTGTTATTTGTCGCTTTCAAATTCATTTTTATCCCCTAGAATTTCATAGATCTGAAGTTAAGGAGTCCTCATTTTGAAAGTCAAGCTCTGTTGCTTGCTGTTGGTATTCATTAACTCATTACTAGACAGCAATATATTAGACTGATCCAACCTGAAAGAAGTTGCAGATAACAATTGCAATGTGATGATAAATGAGATTTTTTTTAACTTTCCAGGTTGAAGACATTATGGAAAAGAAGAAATTACTACTTACAAGCATTTTTTTCATTCTCAGTAATGTTTTCTTGAGGGAGTCAAAAAGCATCATTGAATTTGTGTCAAAATAGGTTAATTTACCCATTACCAGATGGCAACAAATATTGGACTGATCTAAATTGAAAGGAGTTGCAAACAGCAATTTAAAGTTTCTGGGTAGAAAACATTGTGGAAATAAATAAATGACTTATTGGAAGCAATATCTAAATTTCACACAATGTATTCCCACTTGTTTTTCTTGAGGGGCATCATTGTATGGAAATGGTTGGACCTTTCCTTTTTTAGAAAATTTTAAACTTGTCCAAATTCATTTTTTTCTAGAAGAATATTGAAAATGGATTTAATTTGAAAAATAATCATTCAGTAGGGTTGAAAATATTATTGAAAAAAAGCAAGCAATTTCTTCTTTTTCTACAATGTTTTCTCAGTTACGTAATCACAGGGACATAAAATCTAGGGAGTGAACAGGAAAGGGTTAAGTCCTTTCAAAAAGTAAAAGAGGAAACCAAGCCTCAATATCATTCTTTTTATACCTTCTCTGGCTTCTTTTCCTTCAGAAAGTCAAACAAATCATCATCATCTGGGACATCAATAACTTTCACTTGTACATCATTATAATCTTCACCTTTATCTTTGTTGTCTAGCTTCAGCGTGTTTTCAACAAGCACGCTTTCTGTTATTATCTCCTCTTTAAGAGTTTCTTTAGACTCAGTTTCAGCTTTCTCATAATCATCAAGTTTATTGTCTCCATTTTCAACAACTGAGTCAGATCTAATTTCCTTCTTAATATCTGAGTCAGAATCAACTTTTTCACTATGCAAATTTTCAGAACTTTCAGTTTGTCCTACTTCAACACCATCTGTTAACACTGGAAGAGTTTCTTTTTCATTTTGTTGGTGTTTAATGGCGTCATTATCATCTTTTTCTTGTTTACTTAGATCAGGATATTCTGAAGTTGGAGAAATCACCTCATCAATATCTTTGGTTATATCATGCACTGAGGGCTTCTCACTATCAACTGTTGGACTATCCATCACCTACCTATAATATAAAAGGTCTAGATATGAGAGGGTAATGGCATTCTAAAATCTATATTTCTCACCAGAACCCTATGTTGTAGGTACTCATTTGAATTGTTTTGTCAAGATGATTCAAAAGGGTACCAACATCATAGGATTTATGGCAGTATTGGTGAATGATCTAAAACTAAAATAGACCCTCGATCTGTACCTTTGAAAAAGATTACTCCTATTAGATTTGAAATGGTTCAACAATTCTTTTGAAAATTGATTTTTACAAACAACTTTTGATTAAAGAGGACAAAAACTAGATGGTGTAGACTAGCATCAGAGAGCACACATGTGCAGACTTATCTTTGTCTATACCTCCTACATATATTTCAGGTTCAGCATGACAATGGGTAAAAGTCACAAATATACAGAATTCTAAACAAAGACAAACAGACACTGTAAGCTGTTACCAGTATGGTCAAGGCTGTGGTGCGGCTAAAAATGCCTCCATCCAAGTGGTATTTTTTGAAGAATTGCTTTAGGGGTTCCTCACTGAAACACTGATATGCATAGTTTACCTATTCCCACAAGACAAAATTTTACACTGGTCCAAATCAAAAGAAGCTGAATATTAAATATATTTCAGTTGATTAAATTTCAATAGTCTTGTTTTTATTGGTAGAAAACATTGTGAATAATGAAGAAATTACCTTTGACAAGCAATTCCTTCATTTTCCACAATATTTGCATTAGCTTTATTCTTGAGGTGAGTAAAAAGGGGGGATTTAATGGGAAAGGGTTAAGTACATAAAATTGAATATTTCATTATCCCTATAGGGTATCCTCTAAATCAGGCCTTCATATGTACAGTGGATATTTAGTTAATGGTCATGCACCAAACTACCAAAATTTATTTAAGGACTCACCTATAAAAAGATTTCGCCTAGCTGCCATATCGTAGCCCTCTTTCTAATAAAGAGGCGAGGCCTCGTAAGCAGATTATCAGAAAGAGGGCTACGATATCGCAGCTAAGCTAGCCGGTCTGTGGAGCTAAAATAGTGGGTAGTACGAACAATCTTGGGATCGATTCAGGTACAAAACTAATATCCATGGCCGAGCCGAAATGTCTAAGGATAGTATGTAGCCTTTGGAAATATGAGCAGTTATGAGAATGAAATTCGCAAACCTTTCACGAAGAAATTTTAACGTTTTTCACATCAAATAAGTCTTCTCGGTTACTCCCCCTAGTAAAGAGGTAAATGTTCACTGATTGGCGAAAGTTTTTTTTATTTTCTCTCATAGCCAATCAAATTATTTGTAACATGCTAATGATCAGATGTAAACAAAAATGATCATGAAAGATGAAATTGCTTATATTGCTTTCGTTAGTCGCTTTTTTAACCGCATCCGACGACGTTTGCTATGAAAACTGCTTTGAATATAGACCGGAATCACCGCTGATACTTTGCAGCTATTTGTAAGTCAAGGGTCTTCGTCAATTCTAATACAAGTCATCTCGGCCCTACATCTTATCAACCTTCACTAGTACCTCTTTATATATATGGCTAAATTGTCGACAGACTTGTTAACAGGTTATTAGAAAGAAGGCTTACAATATCGAAGAAAGTCAAATGTTATACAGTGAAGTGGGACCCCAGTTTACCCACACAACAGAAATAGTTTTGTCTGGTCGAATTGAAAGATGCTGCAGAAGACAAATCACGTAGATGAAATTGTTTGGTCTTTTTGGAAAGAAAACAGACACAGAAAGGAACCTGCACCAGAGGCAAGGCACTTTTGGTGGGGTAAAATGGCCTGTTGTCACATACACCTTTTTGACATGTTTGTCATTTTATGACAGGTCACCCTTTGACAGACCTTTTTAAAGCAACAAGTCTCAGTTGTGTTAAAAAAAATATAGAAAAGTGAACTTTTATATTTGCAGACAATTGGATTTTCATGAGACCACTTGTCTTGGGACAAGTAAATGCAAAGGCAAATCGTAGCATGGTACAAATAGATCTCAAAAAACTTCTTATAGAAAGACCGTAAGCTATATATATGATGGAGTGTCTATCATGCATCTGTGAACTTTTACTTTAAAAATCTTCTCTTCAGAAAGTTTTGAACAGAATTCAACCAAATTTCTTGCGAAATATCCTTAGGTGACCCCTTACGAGATCCCTACAAAAAATTTTGATGCGATAAAAACATGGCTTTATGGTTAGAGCTTTCTTACATGTATGTTGAAAACATTCGAGAAACCTGTCAATGGAATTTAACTTAATTTCACAGTAATGATTGATTGGTAACCTTTTAGCAGATTCCTTCAGAGAATTTTGATCAGATAAAAAACACTCATTTTTTGGGTTCTCAGTAACTGGAGGGTGGTTTTCAACCAAATTTCACAGGAATTATCTTTTTGTGATCTTTTATCAGATGTTTAAGAAATTCTGACACATGTAGTTTCAATGATGAAGCTTTGCGTGATTGGCAATTCTAGGGAGATAATTGATATTGCTTGACTGAGAATATTTGCTAAATGAAAGAAAGTTCCATCCCTCAAAGTAAATTGAAAAAAAAGTAATCCTTTTTTTTAAATGTGTTGCTTCCTAAATTAACCCATTACAACTCAATCCCTCCTTTTTACGCCCCCAAGAAAAAAGCTTTTGAAAACATTGTGGAAAATGAAGAAATTGCTTGATTCAAGCAATTTCTTCATTATCTACAATGTTTTCTACCCAAAATGACGAAAAAGTTCGAAATTCCATCAACTTGAAATTGTCGTCTGCAGCTTCTTTCAAATTGGACCGGTCTAAAATTTTGCTGTGTGGGAATGGTTTAAAGAAAATTTCATAATAAGTTAATTCAGGCAGATGAAGCAAATCAGATGCTCAAGCACCTTTAGATTTGAAGATGTTAAAGAGTAATTTTTGACAGACAACTGATGGAGTACAGACATAGAGCTATTACAATAGCTCATTTGAGCACTTTATAGACAGTCTGATCAGAGTCTATGCCAACTTTAGATAGATACTGACTGAAAGCTTCTTTAGAAGATAAAAGATTCTTAACCCATTCTCACACAACAATGATTTTTGATGCTCCAAGAGACTAAGCTGTGGAAAACATTGTGGACAATGAAGAAATAGCTTGCTACAAGCATATTTTTATTATCCACAATGTTTTCTAGCCCAGAAATCACAGATTTTTGAAATTTCACCAACTTAAATTGTCATCTACAAGATATTTCAATTTGGACTGGTCTTAAATTTTGTTTTGTGGTGGTGAATTGATGCACTGATTGGTTGCGAACTTCATGCAGATGTGAATCTGTTTGAAATGTCATGCACAGCCTCTATCTAATACATTACCAGATGACAAAATTTAGACTGGTCTAAATTCAAAGAAGTTGCAGGTGACAATTTCAAGTTGTCAAAATATTAAAAATATTTGTGGTAGGATGTACCCTCTTGGGGAGGGGGGGTGGGGGGGGGGTGGTGCCTTTCCATAAAGCTGCCTTTTCCAATGCCCTGTTGAATTTATTATTTTTTTCAGACCATTGGAATTTTTGAACTGCAGTGAACCTGAAGATTTGAATGGGAATGAAACACAGCGAGAGCTAGAAGGTTATGGCTGCACCAAGGTTTGTCTTTTATGTAACACTATTCAGGGTTCTCAACCCTTGTCCTGCTGTATGAAATCCATTTCGAAATTGCGTTAAAATCAAAGGGCTGAAAGCACTGGTAATACTTTTTGTTTAATCATAAATATTTTTTTGAAAATTAATTTCATAAACAGCTCTGCCAGGAAAAGTAAAAAGGAGGTGTAGACTAAGATCAGACTGCACTTCTGTGCAGACTGATTTTGGTCTACACCTCCTGCCAAAAAACGGAATATTCCGGGTTCAGCATGACAAGGGTAAATATATGCAGGTTTTGTGAGTCTGATGCCAGTTCATTCAATTTCAGACAAGAATTTCACTCACTTACAGATGGCAGAACCAAATTGAAAGGAGTTGCAGATGACAATTAACATATTATGAAATATAAGATTTTTCAACTTTCTGAATAGAAAACAATTTGGAAAATAAAGAAATGCCTGTCCCATTGATGCTCTTCCATTCAATTCCAGAAAAAAATTAAACCTTTTACCAGATGGCAATATTTTAGACTGGTCCAAATTGAAAGGAGTTGCAGACGACAATTAACATATGACATTTAAGATTTTTTTAAATTTTTTGTAGAAAAAATTGTGGAAAATTAAGAAATGCCAGCACCATGGATCCTCTTTAATTCAATTGCAGACAAGAATTTAAGACTGTTTTAATCCCTTCCCAACCAATTAAGCTTTTTTAGGCCCCTCAATTTAAGGGCTTTAGAAGACTTTGTGCAAAATGAAGAAATCACTTGTAACAAGCAATTTCTTCATTATCCACAATATTTTCTACCCTAAAATATTAACCACCAACTAAAAACAGAGTGTTCAATGTTGATATCAGGGTCTTGCAAACCTTTGCATGCCCCACTGTCTCACTGCTTTGATGAGATCAGTTTACACCTAGCAGGTCAACCACTTGTTGAGAATATTCAAAACAGAAAGGTAATGACAATACCACGGACCAATCGCTGCCCCACCACTTTATACTGCATTGGCCACGCCCATCAACTCCAACAGGAAGTTCCGCTTCAAATTTAAACGGCGTTATTTTGCAAAATTTATGGCTGGTAGCATGTAACAAAAAAGTAGAATAGTAGGTCGATTACTTAAACGTCGTAACTACAGCTAAAAAAGCTTTAGTTACGATGTTTAAGTGGCTATACCAACAAAAAGATCAACAAAAATGGCGGAAAATGTCAGAGTTCAAATCTTAATTCTGGGCTGAATGTATGATTTGATTGGTTGATATATTGCTTAATTGACAGAGCTCTGCGATTGGTCCATTGAGTATCCTAATAATGGATTTGATGGTGGGTAATGAAATTTTACGTTTTGATATTGAATTCTCCCCTCTCTCTGGAGACTTAGAGGAGGTTATTTATCTAGAGTTAATCTAGCATGTGATGAGTTGGATACATTAGGGATTCGTAGTAATTTTTCTTACCTATTACCATTGAAATTTTAGACTGATCTTGATTGACTGAAGATGACAATTTTGTTGTTGATGAATATTTAGTTCACCTGAGCACAGCATGCTCATGATGAGCTTTTGGTATACTGGATTGTCCATTGTGCGTCATCAATAAGTTAGTGTTATGACTCTGCTTGTCACAATTTTGGCTCAATCCTTTTCAATCTTGCTGAAAATGTTTGAATAGTCATGAGGAACAACCGTTTTGAACATGGTTGCATTCTGATCAAATTATCAAGGAAAAAGGAACATTATTGACAATTTCCTTTTTAACAATCTATAGGTCACAATTTTGGCTCTAAATTTTTCAAAATTACTGTAAATCCTTGTATTGTCATAAAAAAAGAACCCCAATTGATTATTGAATAAGGTGGCATCAATTTTCTTCTCATTTAATGATATCTTTTTGCTTTTACATTCATTTGACTTCGTAAAACATCTCATTGTTTTCAAATTTGAGGTTATTCATTGGCTTGAGAAAATGATTTCAGGTTAGCAATCTATGGCCATCTTGGCCCTCAAGTTAAATTTTTTTTTTAGAAAACAATGTGGGAAATTATTATAAGTAAAGGAAAATTTAATTGTTACAAGCAATTTGTCCTTTTCTAATAATTATTTTACCACAACTGTTCTACAGGGCATCACAATGCAAGACTGTTAATGTAGCCCAATTCTTTTCTTTATTTCTGAGAGGTGTAACAACTTAACCCTTTACTGTTTTTCAAAGTTTTATTAGACTGGTCTAAGTTCAAAAGGGGTAGAAGACTATACTATTTAGAAAGTAACAAGCCCATATGATAGAAAAAATTATGGGAAAAGAAGAAACTGCATTTTACAAATATTTTTTTCTTTTTGCACAATTTTTTCTCAAGTATGATATCATAGGGTATGGAAAAAGGTTTAAAGGAGATAATGAAGCAGGCTAGAATTTCTTGCAGTGGGGAGGTGAAAGGTATGAAGATGTTCAACTAACCAAAGTTTGGTGTGAGGCATTACCAGGTGTGCATTGTCATGGTAACAGGAGATTTCTAAAGGATGGTTTTCCTTGTATAAAGTAAGAAATCATTCATTAGAATTTATCTTTCATTTGGATGCAGATTAGGCTTGACAAACTTGCTTATTCAAATAATTTATAGACTTAAAACCACAAAAATACTTTGAAATTCTTAGGTAAACAATAGAAATGTAGATTGGTCAAAATTTAAAGAGGTTGCAGATAATCTGAAGTAAAAAAATATTGTGAGCAATGAATACTTGCAGTTTCTTCTTTCCTAACTTTCATTTTCTACAAGAATTCATATCATGAACATGTAAACTACTTTATCAATCAGGCAAGGATTAAGTTTTATTATATACCTATAAAAGATATGGAGTTAAACCTGGCTGTCAAATACAACTCGACAGAAAAAAAATCAATATTCGGAGTGTAGCAAAAACCGTATTCGTCGAGTACCATTAAACACTGACTTCTTTTTTTGTGTATTGACAATCCGGGTTTTTCGGAAAATGGTTATTTCTTAGCCATTTAAATGTCATTTCCTAAAAGGTATATAATAAAAGGAATATTACAACAGTGTGTTTTTCTATTTGTTGTTATCGTGTTCTCGAATCGTGTGTAGGTATTTTTATTGGATTCGACCTTCGGTCTCATCCAATAAAAAATACCTACACACGATTCTCGAACACGATAACAACGCATAGAAAAAGACACTGTGGTAATATTCCCTATGTATCCAATTGTCAATCTGATCAGAAACAGCATTGTTACAAATTGTTCTCTATCATACCCCTTGTTACGCTGAACACAGAATATTTCTGTTTTTTGCAGAAGGTATAGACAAGATCAGCCTGCATATAAGTGTAGTCTAATCTTAGTTTACACCACCAGTTTTCCCTTTTGTACCACAGTTGTTTATAAAATTGATTTTCAAAAGAAATGTAAGCTCTCTATAAGGGCTCCCAGTAATTTCAGTCCTTTGATTTAAATGCATTTTTGGAAACAGGTTTTATTTGGCATGATAGGAGTTGATAATTAAAGATGATTTTAAAAGATCATAATTTGCTTGCCTCATACAGGGAAAGTATTATGATACAGGGAAAGTATATGAGATCCATCAATACTTTTGTACTAGGCTCATGGAGGGCCATTTTATTGAAAAGAAAAGCTGAGCAATATTGTCTGATTTTTACTTTACTTTGATATTTTCATTCAGGATGTGAAAGACAAGGGCTGGTTTATGAATATCATGAAAAGAAACAATTGTATGTTTGTATTGTATATTTCAGGTACAATGGGCATTACTTTGTGACAACCCTAATATACTCTGTGTTACTGGGCTTTCTAGGAATGGATAGATTCTGTCTAGGGCACACTGGTATGTAATTGACTGAGCGACATATCATATTCTTCCTAGAACCCAACATTTTAGGGACTTGTAATTGACCAACCGTTGGTTGTGCCCAGTGACTTGGTTGGCCCCGTCCATTGACTCTGACAGGAAGTTCCGCTTCAATTCAAAGTGTAGTTATTTTGCAAAATTCATAATTAGTATAATGCAAGAGAATATTGTAACTACAGCTTGAGTTAGCTGAAGTAACAATATTTAAGTTGTCAAACCAATAAAAATGCTTCACATAAATGGTGGCCAATGTAGGAGTTCAAAATTATCTTCAAGTCTTAAAGGGAGGTATCGATGTTTCTGAAACCTAGATAAGAAAAAATTACCAAGTGTCGAAAAATAGACTCAAACGAAAATTTGATACTTTAAGTTAGGTCAGGTATTGTCTTGGTGGTAATCTAATAGACCTAAAGTGGCTTTTTGTGGTTATATCGGAAAGGTTCAGCGGAATTCCAGGTTATTTTTAGATATCACGGAATTCGGCTGTCGACATCGAATGACCTCATTTGCATATGACCTGAAGTCAAATGAAGGTAACAAATTTACTAGCGAAACAGCCAACGTCCTTAATCATGTCATATGAAAGGACTGATCTTTACAGACCGGCTAGCGAACATAACTCCTGATGACGTAACGATGACGTTGGTTTGATGTAATTTGAACTAAACGCAAGGTTCCAATGGTTATAAGCGCCACGTGAATGCCCTATAATCTTCGTAACTGTCTCGGATTAATCTAAAAATAGATTAATAGCCTACGTAGGCTATTAGGGAAATACCCTGCCATTTACTGATCATCGACCTCATATTTTTGAAAAACTACTTTGCGACATATTGTATTCAAATTGACTATGAGAGGAAATAAAAATAATTAAAATCTGTGACATGAAAAAAACCTCTACCTACCTTTAATGAATGATGTCATCGGTCAATTGATAGCTGAAATTGGTCATTTGCTCAAACTCAAATGAGTACACACAACACAGGGTTCCATTGAGAAATTACAATTATACAACATTGTCATTGTCATCTGGTAATCCGTAGTGGGCCATAACAATATTACGCTAACGAACAAATATTTACAAATTACAACTCTTGACAGGTAGAGGACAAATACCATTTTCTATTAATCTACACTTAGTTTTCAAACCTAAGAAAAATATTTTTTAAAAAAATTCTAGTTTGATCCCCTGCAGCGGCACATATCCTTTCGACATTTGTCTTTCACTAATGGTTTGATAATTGTTAACCTAAGTGGGATAGCAGCTGGAGGCTAGGAAAGGATGTAGTGGAGATACTGGTGTGGTAAATACCAGGAATTCATTGTTAGGTGCTCCAGCCGCATCGATATGACTGAAATACCGTTAAAAGTGGTGTTAAACCCCTTTAAATCAAATCAAATTTAAAAAAGCTATCATACATGGCTGCAACAACAAAAATTTATCAATTTGATGAGTTGTAGTTCTGATAAAATAATTTTCAAATTAGCAATGCACAAAAGATCATGTACTCTTCAGATAATGCTCCTTGATAATATTTTATGCAGTGCAATCCTCTTATTTGCAACCCTGATTCGCTGCTTAATTGCAACTGAATTTATGCACAAATTTTAGATTTAAAGAACAAATAGCTCCTTTTAATAGCACTTCTGGTTAAATGCAACAAACATTTTGACAAATTGGTGTTGCTATTAACAGAATTTCAAGAAGCCTACAACCCCTGTCAATAAAGCTAGTCTGCTAAGTTTTGGAAAAAGTATAAGAAAAAAAATATGCTAAATGTGAATTGAAACAAAAGATATTTTTCAATTTCAGCAACTGCAGTTGGAAAGTTATTAACCCTAGGAGGTTTGGGAATCTGGTGGATTGTGGATATAGTGTTACTGATAACTGGTACCCTGCAACCTGAAGACGGCAGCAACTGGGTCCCTTACTATTAACCCATTCCCATACAGTGACGCTTTTGGACACCCCTCAAGAAAAACAATTGGGAAAGCATTGTGTAAAATAAAGTTTTCTACCAAGAAAGTTGAGATAACCTAAAATTTCATAAACTTTTAATTGTCATCTGCAATTCATTGCCATTTGGACCAGTCTAAAATTTTGCCATGTGGGAATGGGCTCATCCAGTGGATTTAACTCATTCCTATACACACCTTAAGAATAAAAACTTTTGAAAACAAACAATTTCATCATTCTCTAGTAGCTTTCTACCTCAAAAGACGAACCTTTATGAAAAAAATTGAACTGCCTATTGATGTCTGGAACTTCTCTGAATTTGGACCAGTCTAAAGTGTTGAAGTGGAAAAGAGTCAAGATATCGAAAACTTATTTCTTTACACATTTATATGATGTGGGTAGCCATAATTACTTAAATTAGCAAATCTGAAAACCAATAAAAGGAGATATGATGGAAAAGTTAATCTGTTCCCACACAACACTTTTAATCTGTTCCCACACAGCACTTTTAAATGCCTCTCGGTATGTAAGCTTTGGAAAACATTGTTGAAAATTGAGAAGTTGCTTATTACAAGCAATTTCTTCATTATCCACAATGTTTTTTCCCCAAAAGACTTTTATTTTTTAAGATTTCATCAGCTTAAAATTGTTGTTTGCAACTTCTTTGATTTTTGACTGATCTAAAGTTTTATTGTGTGGTACTGGGCTAATACAATATTTGTGTTTCTCCTTTATCTGAATCTGTACAGAATCATGTGTGCATGAACGGTTAAGAACAAAAGACTATGAAAAGTGTTATTCAGCTGTGAGATTTGTATTTTTGTGCAAGTCTTCTTTCCAAACACACATGTATAATTTAATTGTTAGTTTCTTCTATCAAAAACAAGCGTTCTGATTGGTCGAAAAATTGAATTCATACCTCCATGAACAAAATTTTGAGCATGCAGTGATTTTGTATGCTTCCAAACAAAATAGTCCCATACATAAATGTATCAAAAGATGTAGGTTTTTTGGTTTTTTCGCTCGATACTATTAAATTATAAGAAATGAAGAGAATATTTTTTGTTTTCATGGAGGTATGAACCGAAAAACCTAATCACACAATGTATGAATCCGCTTCGCGTATTCATACATTGTGATTAGCTTTTTTCGGTTCATACCTCCATGAAAACAAAAAATATTCTCTTCATCTCTTAACCCTTATCATGCTGTATAAATTACCTTACTGAAATGCTGTCAAATGAAAGGGCTGAAAGCACTGATGAAACTTGTTGCTAAAAAATCAATATTTCTTTAAGAAATCAACTTCATAAACAACTCTGACAGGAAAAGTACAAGCAGGAGGTGTAGACTAAGATCAGCCTGCACTTAAGTGCAGTCTGATCTTAGTCTACTCCTCCTGCCAAAACCTGAATATTTCCGGGATCAGCCTGACAAGGGTTAAGTGCAAACTGCCTCACAAACACAAGGGGTCATCTATAAAGGACTTTCAATTGTTTTCATGTAAATTGAGGGATCACTGTTCATGCCCAATAAGCTCAAATAGGAAGTTCTACTTTGATTTGAAATGTCATTTTGCAAAATATATGGTCATCAAAATTTAACAATAAAATCAAATTTGGTTTGTTGGTGACCTAAATGCCATAACCATAGCTTGAATAAGCTGTAGTTATGAGATTTACATTATCAACTGTACAAAAATGCTTCAACTAAACCTCCAACAATGTTGTAGTTCAAAGTTCACCTACAGTGTAACAGTATGATTTGATTGGTCCATTTTGTTTTGACTGACATCCCCAATCCATCAATTAGTGTCTATAATTGTATGTACATAGGGTACTATGAATAAGACTATTACCATGCAAAAGGCAATGTACATAGGGTACTATGAATAAGACTATTACCATGCAAAAGGCAATGTACATAGGATTCTATGAATAAGACTATTACCATGCAAAAGGCAATGTACATAGGATTCTATGAAAAAGACTATTACCATGCAAAAGGCAATGTACATAGGATTCTATGAATAAGACTATTACCATGAAAAAGGCAATGTACATAGGATTCTATGAATAAGACTATTACCATGCAAAAGGCAATGTACATAGCATTCTATGAATAAGACTATTACCATGCAAAAGGCAATGTACATAGGATTCTATGAATAAGACTATTACCATGCAAAAGGCAATGTACATAGGGTTCTATGAATAAGACTATTACAATGCAAAAGGCAATGTACATAGGATTCTATGAATAAGACTATTACCATGCAAAAGGCAATGTACATAGGGTACTATGAATAAGACTATTACCATGCAAAAGGCAATGTACATAGGATTCTATGAATAAGACTATTACCATGCAAAAGGCAATGTACATAGGATTCTATGAATAAGACTATTACCATGCAAAAGGCAATGTACATAGGATTCTATGAATAAGACTATTACCATGCAAAAGGCAATGTACATAGGATTCTATGAATAAGACTATTACCATGCAAAAGGCAAAGCAGAAATTTCAGACTGTTATTTTAAACCATTCCCTCACATTCCCGCTTTTTAATCTTTTAACCCATTCCAACTCAATCCCTCCCTTTTACGCCCCTCAATAAAACAGTTTTAGAAAACATTGTGGAAAATGAAGAAATTGCTTGTTGCAAGCAATTTCTTCATTATCCACAATGTTTTTTATCCCAAAAGATAAAAAAAATTAGAATTCCACCAACTCCAAATTGTCGTCTGCAGCTTCTTTCAATTTGGACCAGTCTAAAATTTTGTCGTGTGGGAATGGGTTAAAAACATTGTGAAAAATGAAGAATTTATCTGTGACAAGCAATTTCTCCAATATCTATAATGGTGGCGTTGCAGCTTTTTTTAATTTTGACCAGTCTAAAATTTTGTTGTCCAGTAACGGGATAATATAAATGATTTATAAAAACTCAAAAAAATGTATCTACATTTTGATAATGTTAAAGCTGCTCACATTTGTCAGTCAAAAAGAATTGAATTACGAATTGAATTAATTTTTTTGACTGGAAGTGCATTTTTTACCTCCAATAGTCATATTTAACATTTGCAGTATTCAGCAACTTAAAAGTTGTAACTACACATGACCTTTAAGGTCACCCCAAAAACGATTTGCTGGTTCTTATATTCCTGACCAAATAAATTAAGAACCAATGTGTTGTTATATCTGGGACAAACTGCCTTGTTAACCCATTCCCACACAATGACAATTTTTGATGCCTCTCAAGAAAAAGAAGTTGGAAAATATTGTGGAAAATAGAGAAATTGCTTGCAACAAGCAATTTTTTCATTTAACCCATTCCAACACAGCAAAATTTTAGACTGGTCCAAATTGAAAAAAGCTGCAGACGACAAAATCAAGTTGATGGAATTTTGAATTTTTTCGTCTTTTTGGATCGAAAACATTGTGGATAATGAAGAAATTGCTTGATACAAGCAATTTCTTCATTTTCCACAATGTTTTCCAAAGTTTTTTTTTGAGGGGTGTAAAAAGGAGGGATTGAGTTGGAATGGGTTAACACAATGTTTCTACCCAGAAAGTTGAAAAAAATCTAATTTTTTAGGAAATGGCCAGTAATCCATCAATTAATGCAAACTTTTGCAGAATGATATAATCTTCAGTCAATTAACCCTTTCCAAAATTATAAAATTTTAGACTGATCCAAATTTGAAGAAATTGCAGATGACAAAACAAAGTTGGTTGAAATTGAAAAAATAAGGGCCACATGAGGTAGAAGACATTGTGGGAAAAAGGAGAAATTGTTTGCTACAAGCAATTCTTCCTTTTCTGACAATGTTTTCTTTAAGGATTTTTCTTCAGCACAAAAAAAAAAGCAGGATTGTGTGGGGAGGACTAAATCTGTACAATGAAAGGTATTAAATAGTCAAAAAAGAAGCAATTGGCTCAAATTGAATGTTGGTGTGAAAAGTCAAAGGAAAATATTCAAAGTGAAATAAGTACAACATACATGATATATAGTAGAAAATGTGGTAACAGAGGGACAAATCACTTGTTGCAAGCAATTTATTTTCTATTTTTTCTATATTTTCTTAAATATCAATGCTCGCGGGCAAAAAATATTCCTAATACTATCTTTATGGGCAAAAAGTAATAGATAATTGATCAAATAAGTTCAGTGTGTGTATTGTTTACTTTATTGTTGAATTTCTTAGTGTGAATTTTATGGGAAAAAAATGCACACATTTTCTACTTGCGTTCTTCACAATTTTTGGTTTGATACTTTTTGTGACAGACTATTTATATTTGTGAATTTTTCTTTCTTTCACTTTTCAAATATGGTGTACACTTCAAAAAAAAGCAATTTTCAGGAATTAATATAGCACTTGTTTTCTGTGGGGACTGTATTTGTGTAGTCGTGGATGGCACAGCAGAATTATATAAAATAAATAATAAAAAATTAACCCTAAATGTAGCGGTTATTGTTGTTCTATAATGGGTCCTATATAAACAAGTCCCATGTACACTTAACTCATTCCAACACAGTGGAATTTTAGACCTATCCAAATTGAAAGGAGCTGCAGACGACAATATCAAGATGATGGAATTTTAAATTTTTTCGTCTTATTGGATATAAAACAGTGTGGAAAATGAAGAAATTGCTTGATCCAAGCAATTTCTTCATTTTCCACAATGTTTTCCAAAGCTTTTTTGTTGAGGGGCGTAAAAAGGAGGGATTGAGTGGGAATGGGTAAAAGGTTATGCTGGAAGATACCTTCTAATGTAAAGCGCAATTTTACAGTAATTGTGTCATTATTCCAACAAAAATGGTGTAACTACAGCCTTAATTTAGCTATAGCTATGACATTTTATTCATCCATCAACAATCATTTAGTAAGTTTGACTGATTAAAAACAGTTTGACACTTCTTTTTATTTACTCTTATCTGTATATAGCAGTGGTTCCCATAAAAACTTATCAGATTAATAATGTAGCAATAAAAATTTTAGACAAGCCTTACCATGTTGCAGACAAAATTTAACCTTTGTCATGCTGAACCTGGAATATTCCCAATTTGGTAGGAGGCGTAGACCAAGATCAGCCTGCACATAAGTTGCTGTCTGATCTTGGTCGTCACCCACTGCCTGTATTTTTCATGCCAGAGAGAAATTGATTTCTAAAAGAAATATTGATTTTGAACAAGTTCTATCAATGTTTTCAGCCCTTTGATTATATAGCACTTAAGTAAGGTAATTTATACAGCTTGACAAGGGTAAACTTCATGAAACTTTAATTCATAGCGCAGAAATTTAATTCTTCTTCTGGCAAGATAAATGACCACAGAAAAATGTTACACAGAAATTTAACCCCCCTGGTTTTTGGACAAAGTAAAAGTAAAGGTAAAGTTTAGACCCTGCAGAAATAAAGAGCTACATGTATATGGTAGTAGTCATCTGATTTATTATTGATGTGTTATTATTTTGTCAATGATTTTTAAGTTTTGATAAAATAAAATTTTCAATATCAAGATAAAGATGTTGTTGTTAATTCTGAGCAAAATTTTTTTCTTGGTTTCTGTTGCATTAGTGCCAGTATGGGTTTTGACTGCCTCACTTCACCAATTAATAAAGATTTATTTCGACAGCACAAAACTAATATATCTTTAGGAATAACTTTTGTGCAGTCATAAATTCAAATTCTATTCACACATACAAAAAAAGAATGAACATACATTTATGGTCAGGTCTCTATGAAAATAAATCTTTGTAAAGCAAGATTTGTTTTAAGCTCTACTGGCCGAAGGACACTAGAGCTATAGCGATAACTTTTTCCCGTCCAGTGTCCGTCTGTCCGTTGTCCGTCCGTTAAACTTTTCCTTGTTTACGCGATAGAGTCCACAGTTTTTATCAGATTCCCTTCAAACTTTCACAGAATGATTGTACCAACATCAGGATCGTTCCTTTTGAAAATGGGTATGTTCCGTCAAGAAACATGGGAAAAGGGGCCTTATGAAAATTTAATTAAAAATTCAATTAAAAATCCTTGATTACGCGATAGAGTCCACAGATTTCATTGGATTCTCTCCAAACTTTCTCAGAATGATTGTACCATCATAAGGATCATTCCTTTCGAAAATGGGTATGATCCGTCAAGAAACACAGGGAAAAGGGGCCTTATGAAAATTTAATTAAAAAATCCTCATTAACACTCTAGAGTCCACATTTTTCATCAGATTCAATTCAAACTTTTAAAGAATGATTGTACCATCATAAGGATCGTTCCTTTCGAAATTGGGTTTGATCCGTCAAGAAACATGGGAAAAGTGGCCTTATGAAAATTCAATTAAAAATTCCTTTAAAAATCCTTGATTACGCGATAGAGTCCACAGTTTTTATCAGATTCCCTTCAAACTTTCTCAGAATGATTGTACCATCATAAGGATTGTTCCTTTTGAAAATGGGTCTGATCTGTCAAGAAACACGGGAAAAGGGGCCTTATGAAAATTTAATTAAGAAATCCTCGTTAACACTGCAGAGTCCACAGTTTTCATCAGATTGTATTTAAACTTTCACAGAATGATTGTACCATCATAAGGATTGTTCCTTTCGGAATTTGGTCAGATCCATCAGGAAACACGGGAGAAGGGGCCTTACGAAAATTTAATTGAAAAATCTTTTAAGAAATCCTCTTTAATACTCTGGAGTCAACAGTTTTCAGCTGATTCCCTTCAAACTTTCACAGAATGTTTGTACTATCATTAGGATTGTTCCTAACGAAATTTGGTATGATCCGTCAAGAAACACAGGAAAATGGGGCCTTATGAAAATTTTAATAAAAAATTCTTATTAATAATCTAGAGCCAACAATTTTCAACGGATTCTCTTCAAACTTTCACTGAATGATTTTACTGTAAAAAGGATTGTTCCTTAAGGAATAGGATATGATTCCTCAAGAAACATCGGAAAAGGGGCCTTGTTAAAATTTAGTTCAAAGATCTTTGTTAACACTCTAGAGTCCACAGTTTCCATCTGATTGACTTCAAACTTTCACAGAATGATTGTACCATCATAAGAATTGTTCCTTTCAAAATTTGGTATGATCAGTCAAGGACCACAGGAAAAGGGGCCCCGATAAAAACTGGATTGAAAAAGTCCTCGTAAACGCAATAGAGTCCATAGTTTTCAACAAATTCTCTTCAAACATTCCCAGAATTATTATTACATTAAATGGATTGTTCCTTTTGGAAGTAGGTTTGACCCATCAAGTTTCATGGGAAAAGGGGCCCTATGAAAATTTAATAAAAAAATCTTAGTTAACACATAATGGCCCTAGATTTCACCTGATTGACTTCAAACCTTCACATAATGATTGTACCATCATAAGGACTGTTCCTTTCAAATTGGGTCTGATCCATTGAGAAACATAGGAAAAGGGGCCTTAGGAAAATTCAATTAAAAAAATCTTAATTAATGCTTAAGTAAGTCCACTTATGAGATGGGGTTGTCTTTATACTCAAACAGAATAATTATACTTTTGTAAGAAGAGTTCCCTTTGGAATTGGTTCAGATCCAACAAGTAACATGGGAAAGGGGCTATATGAAAGTTCAATTAATAAAACCCTGTTAACACAATGAAACCCACAGCTTTGATCAGATTTTGTTGAAACTTTCACAGAATGATTGGAAGGTCATAACTATAATTCTTTTCATAACAGGGTTTGAACTGTCAAGATACACAGGAAAAGGGGCCTTATGAAAATTTCATTTATAAATCCTTGTTACCAAGTTCAGAGCTTTCATCGGATTTTCTTCAATCATAGAATAATTGTACAATGATAATGATTGTTGATGTTTGCATTAGACCTGATCCGTCAAGTATCACAGGAAAAGGAGCATTATGAAATTTAATTTTAAAATCATTGTACCACAATAAAGTCAACAGTTTTCTTCAGATTCTGTTAAAACTTTCACAGAATGATTATTCCATCATGAGGTTTCTTTCTTTTCAAATGAGGCGTGATCTGTCTAGTATCATGGGAAAAGGGGCCTTTTAAGAATTTTATCTATAATCCTTGTAACCAAGTCCAGAGCTTTCATTGCATTTAACTCAAACTTTCACAGAATAATTATACAATAATCACGATTGTTTATGCTGACATGAGACCTGATCCTTCAAGTATCACAGGAAAAGGAGCCTTATGAAAATTTTATTTTAAAAATTTTACACCAAGATAAAGTCTGCAGTTTTCATCAGATTCTGTTCAAACTCTCACAGAATGATTGTACCATCATTTGGATTGTTCCTTTGTAAATTACCGGTAGGTCTGATTTGTTAAGTGACACAAGAAAAGGGACCTTATAAAAATTTTATTACAAAACATCATTATTACAATAAAGCCCTCAGGTCTTTATCATTTTCTTCAAACTATCATAAGGATTGTTCCTTTGTACATTGGGTCTGATTTATTAATTTTCACGGAAAAAGGGGCCTTATGAAAATTTTGTTACAAAATTCTTGACACAATTCAGTCCACTGATTTCATTGATTCTCTTTAACTTTTAAAGAATGACTGTACCTTCATTAGAACTGTTCCTTTTGAAATTTGGTTTGTTCTGTAAAGTATCATGAGAAAAGGGGCCCTCTGAAGATTTCACTATAAACTCATTAACACAATAAATTCCACAGATTAAACAGATTGATTGTACCATCATTCCAATTGTTGATTTTGACAGTGGATCTTACTATGGCAAGTGTCACATAAAAAGGGGCCTTATGAAAAACTCTCTTAAATATTCTGGTTAACACAATGATGTCCCTTGATTTCACCGGATTCACTTCAAAATTTCACAGAATGATTGTACAAATACTTAAATGGTTCTTTTCTGGGTAAAATCCATCAAGTATCATGTAAAAAGGGGCCATATGATTTTTTTTTTTTTTTTTAAATATTCTAGTAAACATAATGAATTCCTAATATTTCATCGGATTCACTTTTAGCTTTCACAGAATGATAAAACCAACAGTAAAATATCATGGGAAAAGGGGCCTTATGAGAACTTGAATTTAATATCTTTGTTAACACAATAAAGTCAACAGTTTTATTGGATTCTCTTCAAAGATGCATGGAATAATTGTGGCATTCGAAACACAGGAAAAGGGACCTTACAGATTATCATTCAAAACATTCTTGTGTATGTGATGAAGATCACAATCATTATCAAATTGTCTTTTAAATTTCACAGGACAATTGTCGGGTTGTAAGGAAAGTTCCTTTTGGATTGAAATTGATCCATCAGAAAACACAGGAAAAGGGGCCTTATTGATTTTCATTCAAAAAAATCCTGTTTAGGTGATAAAGTCCACAATTATTGTCAGATTCTGATGAAATATTCACAGAATTATTGTAGGGTCATAAGGTAACTTTCTTTTGGAAATGGAGTGGATCCGTCATGAAACAATGGAAAAGGGGCCTTGAGGATTGTTGCTTAAAATGATAAAGGGGATAAAGCCCTTTTTTTTTCTTTATGCATTCTTCTTTGAGCAATTAACTTCCTGAAATATCAGATTTCTTTAACAGAAAACTTGATAACCAGTAGAGCGTCTCAGGCCCTCATGGGCCTCTTGTTTAAACAAAGTGTTCAAAGTACAAGTAATGCATTTTTCTTAAAAATGGCCATGTCCTTTGACCTCCTGAGATGACTTATAAGTTGCTTATTACTAACGACTAAAAAGAATGTTCATGTGAAAAAATAAGGCTTTGTCAATCACCTATTAAAAGTTATGATTACACGTTTGAATAAGAAGGCACCATCGATCACCATCCAACAGTAATGACCGAAAAAAGTTTTTATTTGATCAACCTTGAAATGACCTTGACATTGATTAATGAGCTAGAAAATGTTACTGATAGAGAGGTCTTGTTACAATCAATGCACATGAATTGTGATGGCTGTTCAAAAGTTATGGCAAATGTTAACATTCAAAATTGACCTTGAAAAAACGGCATTGTGCTTGTGTGAAATATGATTGCTCTTTCTCCTACTTATGAAAAGATTATTTCAATGCTGAAGTTTCTACTGCAGATAACCTTGACTGATGACCTTGAAGTTGATACCAACAGAAAGGTCATGTCAGAAGGAATATTCATGGCCTATTAAAAGCCATTCAATTTCAATAATTGAAATTTTGAAATTGAAAGATGTTACAGATGGCAATTTCACGTTTATAAAATTTCAAAAATGTTTGGTTAATGGGAAAAGAACATCATGGAAAATTAAGTACCCTCGGTGGGTTGATTTATTTCAGCCAGTTGAGCAACACAGACCTTCTTGGGCTTATTGTTAGCTCACCTGAGGACAACTTGCTTATGGTGAGCTTTTGTGATCCTCAAGTATCTGTCAGAACACATCAACAATTTAAATGTTTTCACTCTAGGGGCCAAAGTTTTGTCCAAATCAAAACAAGCAATTTCTTCATTTTCCACAATGTTTTCCAAAGCTCTTTTTCTTTTGGGCATCTAAAAGAGCCACTGAGTGGAAACGGGTTAAAATGCAGGAAAAGGGACCTAAAAAATATTTTCCTTGTTAAGTCTCCGGAGGCCAGAATTTTTGCCTAACTTAATAAAACTTTATCAGAATGTTTGTAGGCTTACAAGGTTGAATCCTGATGAGAATTTAACTTTTAATTATGGGAAAAGGGGCCCTTGAGACATTTTACTAAGTGTTACAAATTTGGCTCTGTCTATTGTTGGAAAAGAAGACCCATAATGAAGTTGCATTTCCATTATTCTTTGTTCAATTAAGGACTTGTGTCAGGACCATGTAAGCTGCGATATCACCACTAGATTATCAGAAAGAGGGCTAAGATATTGCAGCTAGGACCATCTTGGTACTTTATAGAATTATAATTTGATTATACGACCCTCAATATGAGCCTCAAACGCGTTCAGCAGTTTATTTTTTGGAAATGGATTTTATTCAGCGTCACAAGGGTTGAACTGGATCGAAGTACTTTGATTCTAACAGTGCTGTAATAGTTGCATCCCTTGCTTGTTGAAATCTAGCCTATTTTCACTTAGAAAAATCGTATGACAAACGTGTTTTGCGATTTAGATTACTATTAGAAGAGGTTTACTTGAATGAAAGGTCAGTTTCAATGTATTTTCAAAAACAGTTTTTGATTAGTTGTCTGAAAAAAGGCTATATTGAAATGACGTTTGATGATGCCAATTGCCGGATATTTCTAGTAAACGGATAATATGTATCTTCACTTAATCAGACACCGAGGCCTCTATATGGGAGGGAGTATTAACATATTAATTGGATAACTTCTTTTTAAAATCTAGCATCTACAACACCAGGGACCATCTGCATATTATTCTACTAATATCTGTCCGTTTGTTTGCAAGCAGTAAAGTTAAAGGTAGGTATCGATGTTTTTTGATGTCCTAGATTTTAGCTATTTTTTATCCCCTCTCATATTTTACTTGAATACAATATTCTGAGAAGTAGATTTGTGAAAATCAGTGGTCGTCTATCAAAATAAACCAGCCTACTAGGCTGTTAAACTATTTTTAGATTACATTGGGACAGTTGCAGTGAATATTTATTTATACTGCCCAACTCCCCTTTCGGGTATTACCTGCCAGTAATACCCGAAAGGGGAGTTGGGCAGTATAAATAGATAGATAGATATTGGATCCTCCATGTGATGTGTATGACTGTTAGATGACTGTTGGAATCCCACAGTCATTTTGAATTCGCTCAAACCAACATCATGGTGAAGTCTTCAATTCTGTAAAGATCAGTCCAAAACTGTCATATGAGTTAATACAAACAAGTTTTGCACTAACCACTTGATGTGACATAATTTAGGATGTTGGTTGTTTCCTTATCACTTTCTTACCTTCTGTAGACTTTTGGTGATATGCAAATGATGTCATGCGGTGTTGACAACCAAATCTGTGATAACTAAAAATATCTGGAAGTCTGCTAAACCTTTCCTATAAATCCTTTAAAAGCCACTTTCTGCTTAATATGAGAATACCTTGGAGCCAATAGCAGAATCATATTTAAGTTTTAAATGTTCATTTGAATGTATTTTTGGCAAAAATCTGCTTTCTTATTTATGTTTAGAAACATTGATACCTCCATTAACTTTACATTTTGCTGTTATTCAAACAAGAGCCGTCAGAGACAGATTATGCTCCCCAAATATAGGCCTGTCACAAAAAGTATAAAAACTAACAGGATAAAGGTTCAGGCAGAATAAAAGACGGAGTTAATGCTCTATGCTGGTCCTATTCTAGACATGCTTAATTTTAATTTGCAACCTTGACCTTGGAGCTATCTGAAATCATTTGAAAATCCATACATTAAGTGAGGAGCTATACTCCAGACATGCTTACTTTTATGTTTGACTGTGAGCTGTGGAGCTATCTGATTTTTTTTTCCAAATGGCACATCTACTCATGATATAGAACAAATATGCAAAGTTCTTTCAAATCCATCCATTGTTTTAGGAGATATGCTCTGGACATGCTTAATCTTGAATGTTTTACCTAATGCTGTTATGTTTATCATGGAGCTTTTATTTTTTTTTCAACTGGCTCATCTGCTCATAATAGAGATTGATTGTGAAGAGTTAAACTGAAATTCATCCATAATTGAAGGAGCTGTGCTTTGGACAAGGTCAATGTTAATTTTTGTCCTTGAGCTATGACCTCGACTTTGCAGCTATCCAAAAATTGAGAAAATGCATATGCCCAATATCATTAGGAATTCACATGTGAAGCTTCTTCCAAATTTGCCCATAGGTTGTGGAGATATTTATGCGGATGGATGGATGAAAGGATGGACAGACAATGTGGCGGCTGTAAGCTTGCCCTTAAAGGAGCGTAAAAATGGTCAAGATGGGTTGCTCATATATTGGATATAGATACCTTGCTTTGATAGCCATATGTTGGTTGTAAATTTAGATTCATACATCAAGATAAAGTTCACTGATCAAGGTCACAATTTTAAAAACATAACACAAAGCTGAATATTTTGCTTTTATTCAAACAAGACTGCAGATAAGTGGCTCATACTTGGGAGATAGGTTCATTCATTTGGTGATCCATCAGGGTCAAAGCTACTTATCAGGGTCAACTTATTGCAAAAAACAAATAAGTTGCTCTTATTCAAACACCATTCAAGATACCAGGCTCATATTGGTACATAGGTTCCTTGCATTGATAGGCATTGGATAGTTGTAAATTAAAGGTTATCCATGAAGGTCAAGACTACTTACCAAGGTCAACTTATCATAAAAACTTAACATTTTGCTATTATTCTAAAACTTTTCAAGATACATGTACTTGGCTCATATTTGGGACACAGGTTTCTTGCATTGATTGGCATTAGTTAGTTGTATAGTCAAAAGTCAGTGTCTCTAATCATGGTCAACTTATCACAGAAACTTGATATTTTGCTGTTAATGGAACACTATTTAAGATGAATGGCTCAAACACTATTTAAGATGAATTGCTCATAATTGAGACAAAGGTTCCTTGTATTGATAGGCATCAGCTGATTGAAAGTTCAAGGTAATGATTAGAGGTCAAGGTCACTAATCAAGATGAACTTAATGCAATAACTTAACATTTTGCTGTTATTCAAACATAGTTGAAGATACATGGTTTATATTACAGACATTGGTTCCTTACCTGATTCCAACACTTCAAAATTTTAGACTGGTCCAAATATAAAGAAGTCGCAGACAAAGAGTTTCGAATACCTCTGTGGAAAACATGGTAGAAAATGGAAAAACTGCTTGTAACAAGCAATTTCACCATTTTCAATTTTGTTTTCCTCATTTATTTTCTTGATGCGCATAAAAACGTGGGCTTGTGTGGGAATGAGTTAAATTGGTAGGTATTGGTCGTTTGTAAGGTTTAGGCCATCTGTCAAGTCTAGGCCACTTATCAAGGCTACATTTCTTTAAAACAGGGAGCATAGTGTTTCAAAAACACATCTTGTGTATCTCAAAGAGTACAATGAAAAAATGCCTATTTCAAAATTAGTTTAAAGTACTTACTTGTGTCACTTTTATTTACTTATTCTTTTTTATTCAATTAAACTTTTGATTTATTTTTGTTTTAGCTTTCTCAGCTAATAAGTTGTGATGGCTAGCCCAGACAGACCAGAGGGCTATGAATCCAGAATGAATGATCAACAACCTGAAAATCAAACTCTTTTGGCTAGTGATAGGATAAATCAAGAAAAAAATGAATGTGAAAAAACAAACAGTGATCAAGTTGATGATGAAAGTTTTGTAAAAAAATCTTGTTATCTTGAAAATGTGAACATTATGAAAACTTCAGATGGAAGAGGCCTAGATATACAAGAAAGTAAAAATAATTCTAATATACAAGATGAAAGTAGCTCAATAGAACTTAGTAAGGCAGACAATGAGGAACCAGATGCAATTGACAAAAAAGAACCTAGTGAAAAAAACAATACGGAATTCGATGCAGATACAGAAACATATGCTCGTCTAAACTGTGATGATAGTAACAACCAAAATGATAGCAAAATGAATAAAACAGATGATATAAAGGACACAGAATTAGAATATTTTAGTGATCAATCAGATTCAGGGGATGAATATGAGTCTGCAGAGGAAGGAGAAGACATACAAACAGATTCAACAAATCTAAAGGAGCTTGAGGAAACACTGACAGAAGAGGAAAAGGAGGTAGATTAATTTGTTTGCCATACTAATTATGCCTCAAAAACAGATAATGTTTCACTAGTTTTTTTTTTTTTTTTAAATGAAAAATCTGATTAATAGATAGGTGAATGTCAGCGGCAAGTGAGCTTAGGGGCAGTAGGTAAGTTGGCTGGGCGTGTGGGCGGGTGTTAGCTTTACCTTGTGTGTACAACTACATTTGTACTCCTACAATTCTTGACAGATTTTTAAGGAATTTTCACAAAATGTTTGTCATCATGTGACCTAGTGCGTTTTATCAGCCTTTTCTGATTCAATGCTGCATCATGCAAAAAGGATTATTTTTTCTTAAAATTCTTGTGTGCGCTATTACTCCTACAATGCTTTACAGATTTTGATGAAGCTATTAAGAATTTGTTTTGTTTTTTTGATAGTCTGTTGTGCATTGTCAACAATTAGGTGTTACCACTCTAACAGTCACTATTTTGGCTAAATCTTTATAGCAATCGCTGAACAAGAAAGAACCCTAATCGTTTTCGTGACATTCTGACCAATATCAAGGGAAAAAGGGCCTTATTGACATTTTCTTTGTTACTGGTTTAGAGGTCACTATTTTGGCTCAATCAAACCTTTTTTATTTTATGTGAACTACTTCAGTAATCAAATGCCTCCTTTTATTGCTAACTTTGCACATACACCATCAGGGTTTTCATTAGTTCCCAAAAGTCAAGAGTCATTGACCCTTGGGCCAAAATTTCCAAGTGTCAAAATTGAAATCCAAAGAGTCAATATGCGATATGTTCCCCCCCTTCCCAAAGCAATTTAGGAAAAAAGTTTATAACTGTTTTAGCAATGGTGCATTAAAAGTGTTTTTTGATGGTGGGGGCAATGGTGCTTTAGAATAACCTCTGTCTCAGATTGAAACATTTCTCCAATGTGACAGTATTCTATTTTCAATATAAGATAAATTTTGGGAAAGTTCAGTATTTATATATGTATTATTAGTTTGAATCAATTTTAGAAAATCTCAAGAGTACTAAGAGGATCAAATTATTTTCATTTTTCATAAAAAGAAGTGCCGATTTCATGCACGAAAAATGATGACATTTCTTGGGTGACAATTTCTTTAGTTTCATTTTACTTCTTGATTATATTTTGTGAGCTTTTTGTAAAAGAAATAGCAAATAAGTAAATTTCAGTAGGATTAGAACTCTGAAAATGGGTTTCGTCATTAATTTCACAGGTGTCAAGTACCTGTCAATTACGATTGCTGATGCATGACCATCACTCGAGTGTGTTAATTACCAATCAAGCTTGATGTTATCCTTGATAGGGGTGTATAAATTCATAATCAATAACCATTTTCAATGATTCTGGCACACTTATGATGACCCTTGACGCATGGCTGCTAATTTTCCAGGGTCAAAATGACGCACAGTGACATTTTTTGAGCGTCAAAATTGCATTTTTTTGAATTTCTGTGCGTCAAAACCCGAGGTCTCGGGTCAAACGAAAACCCTGCACCATAATTGAATGATTGCTGGTTCTGCCCACTTAATCCGTTTGCCCCGCCCATTGACTCTGACAGGAAGTACTGCTTCGATATTTACCAGAGTTACATTGAAAAATCTATAGCCAGTAGCATGTAATACAAAAATAAAATGGTTGATTGGCGACATATTGGTAAACATTATAACTATAGCTTGAACAAACCAACCAGGTTGTCAAACCAACGAAAATATTTTACACAAATGGTGGCCAATGTAGGAGATCAAGCTAAATTCCGGGCAGAATGAATGATTTGATTGGTAGATTTATTCCTTGATTGACAGCTTCCATTAGTCAATTGATTGATGGACATTGCAGTTTGACTGAGGTAATGAACAACATTATTTTGTAATATACCTGGACAGGGGCATAAGATAAAAGGCAAATTGTTTCTTAGCAACGTAGTTGTCAAAACTACAGCTTAGATAAATTAGTTACAATGTTTTACCAATTCCTACATGACAAAATTTTAGACTGGGCCAAATAGAAAGAAGCTGTAGATGATAATTTAAAGCTTGTGAAATGTAAGATTTTTTTTTTTCTGGTTTTAAGAAGTTTCTTTTTTTTTACACAAATTTTTCCCAATTGTTTTTCTTGGGGGGCTTGAAAAAATGTCTCTTATGTTGGAATGGGTTAAATGGCTAAATCAACAAAACTTACTAATTGACATAAATGTAGTAATTAAAATTTCAGTTACAGTTTAAATGAATAATTTAATAGGTTAATCAATTTTTAGAACAACAGCTATGCATCGTAAATTATATTTCTTGCTTTTTGACTGCAGGAGAGGAGAAACATTTCCAGAGAGATGAAAGAAGAAGGGAACCAACTGTTTAAAGATGGGAGCTACAAAAGTGCAATACGATTATATTCAAGGGGTTTGAGAACTTGTCCACTGATGTATGAAAAAGACAGGAGTGTGTTATATGCTAATAGAGGAGCTTGTAAAGTTAAACTGGTACGTAACAACTGTCCAAGTGTTTACAGCATTACAAGAGGATTAACCCATTCCCACACAGCACATGAAATTTCTTAAACCTTTGTCTTTTGATTCAGAAAACATTGTGGAAAATGAAGAAATTGCTTGTAACAAGCAATTTCTTCTTTTTCCATAATGTTAGCCAAAACCTTTATAAGAGAGGCATTTGAAAGCGTCACCATGTTGGAATGGGTTAAAATCTGAAGGATAGAGGTTGTATTGGACTGCAGATATTATTTACCCATGTCCACACATTAGTATGTTTTGATACTCTAAAGAGAAATAGTTAAGGGAAAGAGTTGTTTGAAAATATTAATTTCTTGTAAAATGCATTTTGTTCTTTTCTCACAATGTTTTTTTAGCCCTATATATTAATTACAAAATGCTTGCTTTGTCTTTCAATATGGAATTAATAATCTATTTGTCTGGAAAGGTGCAGTATGTTGAAAATTATTGTGTTTTACTCCAGATAAATCAGATCAAAGCTCTAGAACCAATAATCTGAACTCCAAAGTTGACTTTCCAACAAAATCCCCTTTAGAAATAAAAACTTTAAAAAAATTGGGAAAAAATATAAAAGCTCGTTACAAGCAATTTATTCATTATTCACCATGTTTTCTACCCCAAAAAATGAAAGATCTTTAAAATTTCATAAACTTAAAATTGTCGTGTGCAGCTCCTTTGTGGTAAAGGGTTAAATATGGGCAACCATGTTAAAAAAATCCTCATACTTCAGCATAGCTGACGAAGAAGCCAGATAGTGTTTTAACCCATTCCCATACAACAAGATTTTAGACCAGTCCAAATTGAAAGGAGCGGCAGACGACAATTTCAAGTAGATGTAATTTTATTTTTTTTTCGTCTTTTGGGGTAGAAAAAATTGTGGAACATGAAGAAATTGCTTGATACAAGCAATTTCTTCATTTTCCACAATGTTTTTTAAAGCTCTTTAATTTCGGGGTGTAAAAAGGAGGGCTTGAGTTGGAATGGGTTAACCCATTCCCACACCATCCTGCTTTTTGACACCCATCAAAAAAAAAATGTGTCGAAAATTCAGAAAATGCCAGTTACAAGCAATTTCTTCATCATCCTCAATGATTTCTACCCCAAAATTAAAAGGTTTTTATAATCTTATCATCTAAAAATTGTAGTCTGCAACTTCTCCAAATTTGGACGAGTCTAAAATTTGTTTTCTGATAATGGGTTAACAATGAAGTGACCTAATATTCAAATATGCTCTCAAATATTCACTTCATCAGTTGATGTTTTGTGTTACATGAATTCTTGCTAGAACCATTCATTTCAGAGCTACAGAAAGATGGAGTAATTAGGATTTTTGATTCAATTAATTCTACAAAACTTACACTAATCTTATGTCGTTGTACTCATAAGAATGCGAAGAAAATGTATTAAAAAAACCTTTTAAAGTAATTAATAAAAATTTCACTTTCAAAAATCTTAAATTATACGATTTGCTGGATCACAATTGCAAGAGATTGTAGAAAAAATCTATAATAACTTATCTTGTGATTAGAGGACAAAAATAGAAAATATTAAATATCAAGGAAAATTTGGGTAACGAATTATAGATAGCTCAGGTGGAGGGGAAATTTATACAAGAATATCTTGCACTGGTTCATAATAATTCAAAATTTCTCCTAAATTCATTATAAAGTTGTGTTCATCATAGAAAGGTAGCTTTTATTTTGTAGATAGGTTTCTAAGCAAAAATTCTGTTAAGGGTTGTTTCTCTTATACATGTATTTCTCTTATTTTGGAATTTTTGCCTGTAAACAGTTATGTTAACCCAAATGAAAAAATGATAAATTATATCTTTAAAAAGGTATTAGCAGAAGTATTGAAATAGAGTATAATGTTAGAGTGTTTTTTTTATTTCCCTTTGAAATAGCTATTGGAATCAGTGGGAAAATAGAAGACTGGTCCAAATTGAAAGAATTAAGAATTAAAGGCAAATTATTGGTTTGGCCACTTAAACATTGTAACTGCTGCTTAACTTAGTTTCAAGCACTTTACCAAGAAAACTGTTTTGCATAAATTCTTGAGGTCAAGATTCACTTCACATCTGAATGCATGACTTTCAATAGCTTTTTTGATTGACAACAGAAATCCATCAAATTGAGGACAGTTGTCAACACAAGATTGATTATCTTCAATCAAGTAAAAATTGATTGTTCCATTTCTTTACTCATTTCCACGCAATTCCACCCTTTGATGTTTCCAATAAAACATTTTGGAGAATGAAAAAATTGATTGATACAAGCAATTTCTTCATTATTCACAATGTTTTCTACCCCAAAAGACAAATATTTTTTGAATTTTATTAACTCAAAATTGTTGTCTTGAGCTTCTTTCCATTTGGACCAACTTAAAATTTTATTGTCTGGTAATTGGTTAACAGTGTTAACAGTTTTTGTTAATATTGTAAAATGTTTGTATATGTGTATGGGCCGTTGGCCTTATTATACAAATAAAAAAAAAATTGGAAGTTTATTCTAGGCAGGGGGGATTGGGGGATTGCCCAGCTTTTTTCAAAGATCCCCCATATTTTCAGCATTAGTGGGGAATTTTTTCTATAAACAAAGAGCTCTGAATACTAAACATTTCATGATTGTGCAGATTTTGCACTTAAATCCCACATTTTCAAAATCCTAGAATAAACACTAATTTGTTAATTGAAAAGGGGACTTTTTTTTTTATTAAAAAATCTCAGATAGCACATTACATCTATAACATGATGTCATCAAAATTTTTAGTTCTCTTGCGATTCAGTAGGAATTTTCCTGTTTCCACAGGAGGTATAGACATAAATCAGCCTGCTTATATGTGCAGTCTGATCTTAGTCTACACCTCCTGATTGTCCCTTTAAAGGCAGAGTTGTTCATAAGATAAATTTTCAAAAGAAATATGAACCCACAATTATTGTACTGTCAGCAGTTCTATAAAAGATTTTATTCAATATGACAAGGTCTAAAACAGTAAATCTATCATTTTGTTAAGCCACCTTTAAAACTTGGCAATTCACAAAAAAGCATAAAAGGAGGTTATTTATTTTACAGGAAGAATTTGAGGATGCAATAAAAGACTGTAGTAAAGCATTAGATTTGAATCCTGACTACATGAAGGTGTTGCAGAGAAGAGCTGAGCTATATGAGAAATTAGACAAGCTAGATGAAGCACTAGCAGATTACCAGAAAATACTGGATTTGGATCCAGGACAACATAAAGCCAGAGCAGCTTGTATGGTTAGTGAAATCCTTAAACCATTCCCACACAATGACGCTTTTTGATGCCCGTTAAGCGAAACAATTTGGAAAACATTGTAGAAAATGAAGAAATTGATTATGCGAGCAATTCCTTCATTTTCAGCAATGATTTCCACCAAGAAAGTCTTTAAATAACCATCTTGCCTCTTCTTTCAATTTGGACAGGTCTAAAATTTTGCAGACTGGTAAATGGTTAACCGATACCCACAGAACAACATTTAGACTGGTCAAAATTGAAAAAGGTTACTAATAACAAAAAAAAGTGTTTTAGAATGGAAAATGAGGTCTGTATGGATTAGAAAACATGTTGAGAAAAGAAGAAATTGATTGTTAAAAGTAATTTCTTCTTTTTTCACAATGTTTTCCATAGCCATATTTATTTCAGGTGTAAAAATGCAGGATTGTGTTGTAATGGGTTAAGATTCAAATCTGACTTTTCCTGTAATTTGAAATGGGACCAATAGGGAAATTTATCTAACTGAATGAAAACAGAATTGACTTCCCAAATTGATGAAACAGAAATGTTTTTTTAACCCATTCCCACACGATCACCCTTTTTGACACACCTGAAGAAAAAACTTTGGAAGAAATAATCGAAAATGATGAAATTGCTTGTAATTTCTTCACTATGTTTTTCCCCCAAAAGCACTAAAAGTTTAGAAAATTCTTTCAGATGAAATTTTCTTCTGCACCTTCTTTGAATTTGGATGAGTCTAATATTTTGGGTTGTGTGGTAATGGGTTAAAACCATAGCCAAGGAATGTTACAGGATTTATATTCAGGCAATTGAAATGAAGACCAACTATATATGCTTTTAAAGAGAATGGAATACTTATCTCGCAATGTTTTGTTACATGCCACTGACTTTACCAATTATATCGACGTTATTCTACGCAAACCTGTCGTAACTACAGCTTATTCAAAGATGTAGTTACGAGGTTTTCGTAGAACATCGACGATATGTACTATGTCTTGAGAAAAACCCTTCTCAATTTTTCACAAAGCTGTTTAACAAGTCTCCTTATAGATATGGACAATGAACTTATGTGTAATTAAAAAATCTATTTCAGAAATTACCAGAAATGATAAAAGAAAAGAATGAGAAACTAAAGGAAGAAATGATGGGTAAGTTCATTATTTCCCTTGAGGGTAATTCCGCAAGGGAGATATTTGTGTCTGTCTGTGAGTATACCTGTCTGTCCACCACACTAGCAACCTCTCTAAAGGTCAAATTTTTCATCAGATCCTTCCCAAACTTTTCATGTGGATAGCCTTTAGTAAGACAAGCAACATTGATGATATGTAGGTCAAGATCGAAGATATGACTTTGTATGTCACATTTTTCATGAAATATCTTTTAATGTTATATTGGCTGTCCTTTGTGAGACAAAGGTCTTTTTTGATTAAGAGATTGACTGGTCAAAGGTCAAGATCATGAAGAAAATTTTATTAATAAGCTTGCGGTCCTCGACAGGGCACTCCAAGTTTCAAGTATAAATCTTTAGTAAAAAATTTCCATCCAATCTCTCAAACTTTTGATGAGGATAGCCCTATTTGAGACAGAGAACTACTGATTTTAGGAAACCAGGGCAAAGGTTAAGGTTATTTGGACAAACTTTATTTAAAGTTTGTGGCCTTGCTATAAATGGCATTTTTCATTCAAAGTCTTGAGATGAGATCAAGTTTGATCCATTACCACACAAAATCTTTTTAGATTGGTCCAAAATCAAAGAAGTTGCAGACATAAGTTAATAGTTTGTGGAATTTTAAAAATCTTTATTTCTTGCGTAGAAAGCATTGTGGATAATGAAGAAATTGCTGGTAACAAAACAAGCAATTTCTTCAATATCCACAATGTTTTTCCAAAGCTCTTTTCTTTAGGGGCGTAAAAAAGGGGGATTGTGGGATGAGGTGAGAAAACCTATTCATTTCATTCAAAGATCATAAAGTCATATATTCTTTCATTCTTTTGGTTTTTGGTCTCTCCACAGGCTTCATTCTCTGTCTATATCTTGAAATCTGCTATAAGTTGATTTAGGATATTGGTTACTCTTATTAATTGATGCCCTCTTTTTGGGAGCTCTTGTTTTATCTCTGCTATTTAGGATCAAAATTTGATGAACCGATATAACTCTGGCCATGTCAATGTATTTGTTGTAGTTTTTTTAGGCTACATTTATGGCTTAAATGTTTAAAACTTTGTTTAAATGTTATTTCTCTTGAGAAAGAATTTAGATATAATGAAAAATTAGGTTATATGATAGTGCTGTTTAGCACACCTGAGCACCAAGTGCCTAACTGAGCTAATATGATAACTTTTTGTTCACTGTGCTTTGTCTGTCAACGATTTCTTTAAACATCTCCTCCCAAACAACTCGGCCAATTTTAACCAAATTTGCAGAAATGTTCCTTGGGTGGACCTGAGAACTGTGGTTGTTATGGCAACAAAAATGAAATTCTAAATTAATCTTTAAGAATATTCTCCTCCTGACCTAGAGGGCATAGAGCCTTGTTATTTTGCATTAAACATCAGTATATTGACCTCTTTTAAAATTGTTTAAGTCATTATCCTCGGGTCCCGAGGGGCAGAGCCAAGAGGATGGGGTTTATAAAGAAAGAAAGAGCGGTTTTTAAACAACATTTCCTCCCAAACCATATTGGCAGAAATGTTTATTAGGTGGCCCCTGTATTAAAATAGCGAAAGAAAATTTAAATCTGTTAAAAACTCTGCTTGCCATGGCAACAATTATAGTAAATTTTAAATGATTGATTGATTGATTGAATGGAGTTTAACTCTACTTATTTCAGTATTTTAGTCATATAGGCGGCTGGAGCACCTGACAATTGATTGATTGATTGAATGGGGTTTTAAAGCCACTTATAACAGTATTTTAATCATACATGGCGGCTGGAGCACCTAACAATGGATTCCTTGTGTTTCTCACACCAGTACTACCACTACATTCTTTCCTAGCCACCAGCTGCTACCCCACCTTGGAAATGTGGGAAAAGATATTTGTGGCCACTGAGAATCGAACCCCTGACATCCCCGAAATTTAAAAATCATTGCTAAAACCTTATTCTCCTGAGCTAGAAGGTATAGAGCTTGATATTTTGCATGAACATCTGTATATTGACATCTTTCAAAATTGCTAAAATCATTACACACAGGTCCCCAGGGAAAGAGCCTGAGGGGAGTGGGGGGTTTATAGAATTAAGAAGGATTTTAAAACAACATATCCTCCCAAACCATTTCTTGAATTTCAACCAAATTTGGCAGAAATGTTCCTAATGTGGTCCTGTATGAATATGGGTCAAAGGATAGAAAACTGTTGGAAACACTGGTAGCCATGGCAACTTAAGTGGAATTTTAAAATAACCTTTACAAAAATTTCCTCCTGACCCAGAAGGGGTGAAGCCTTGATCTTTTGCATGAAACATCAATATATTTACCTCTGGCAGAGGTGTTCCTTAGGTGGCCCCTGTATTAAAATAGCTAAAAGAATTTATATCCATTGAAAATCCTGGCCATGGCTACATAAGTGAAATTTTAAAATGATAATTAAAGAACTTCTTCTCCTGAACCAGAAGGTATAGAGCCTTGATATTTTGCATGAAACCAGTTTATTGATGTTGCTAAAGTCATTATCCTCGGGGTCCCCAGGGGCAGAGCGGAAGGAGATTCGGTTTATATAGAAATAAAGAATTGATTTTATATATCTCCTACCAAACCATTTTGCTAATTTGAACAAAATTTGGCAGAAATGTTCCTTAGATGACCTTGTATAAAATTCGCTAAAGGTGTTTGAATCTGTTGAAAACATTGGTTGCCATGGAAACAAATGTGAAATTTTAAAATAATCTTAAAAAATCTCCTCCTGGCCCAGAAGACGTAGAGCTTTGGTAATTTGCATGAAATACTAGTATATTGACCTCTTTCAGAATTGCTAAAAACTTTACCCTTGGGTCCCAAGGGCTGGAGCTCCAGCAGGGTGGGTCCTATATTAAAATGGAAGAACAATTTTTTAAAGACATCTCTTCCCAAACCATTTTGCCAATTTGAACTTTATTTGGCAGAAATGTTCCCGAGGTTGTCCTCTTTCTCAATAGCTAAAATGATAGAAATCTGGTGGAAGAACTCTTGTTGCTATGGCAATGCAGGTTAAATTATAAAAGTCTTCTGCAGTCCTGACCCATTTGGCCTTCAGCCTTGATATTTAGCATGAAGCATCTGTTCTTTGACTTCTTTCATATTTCTAAAATTATTACCCATGGATCCAGAGGGCGACCTAAAGCCTTTGAATTTATCATTAAGAATTTTGGATCCCTAGGTAAAGAGCCTATATATGTATGAAGTATAGTCAGGCTCACTTGTATCATAATCATAACCTTAATATTAAACTGGACTGTTGAAAGAAAAGGACTCTTTATCTCAGGTGAGCGGCCCAGGGCCAACAGCCCCCTTGTTTTGCCAATGGTTGCCTCTGAATCAAGTGAGTGCTTCATGGCTAATGGCCCTCATGTTATGGAATTATAGCTCTTTGATGAATATTCTTGCCCACCCTTTTGTCTCTAACTATTAAAATGATTTGATAAATTCATAGTAACTTCACAGAAAGACTGGGTATCAAGTAGATATATGCATATCCTATTTTGATTACGGTCTGTTTAATTTAAATATAGTTATGGCTCTTTCATGAAAAATCTTATCTGCTCATTTTCTCCAAAACTAAACAATGGGTTTTATTCAAGCTTCTGAGGTTGATTCCGTATCAGGCAAAGATGTACATATTCTATGTTAATAGTGCATTGACTTTTATCAAAGTAATTGCCCTAGGATGAAAATTCTTGGCAGTTTAGTTAGTCGGCAATCACTGAATGAATGGATCAACCACACAGAATAGTCACACAACTTTTGCTTTTATGTGGTTTCAAGTTTACTTTGAAATGGTGTCCTTGTTGCATTGATTACATAAATTATCAAATTCATGACATACTACTCTTTTTCATATCTCATTTATTGCAAAAAAACCTTTGTATGTACTAAGTAAATTAGGTACAAAAGATATATTAATATACTTCAGGCTGGTAAGACTTACTTTAAGAAAGGAGAATTTTATTTAACAAGCTATTTTCTATTTTCTACTATGATTTTTCTGATATAAGTTTTCAGAGAGCATCAGAGATTAAGTGGTTAATTGATGATAAACAATAGTGTTTAGCTGACCTAAGCTCAGCATTTAGGATCACTCTGAATCCATTTTATGCCATTAATAATTATACCCCCAAAAACTCTGTTTGAAATGGCAGAAATGTAGCCTCTACAGTCTACACTATAAGTCTTCAAAGGTTTGACCTAGTGACTGAGTCTTTTAGCTCAAATGACCCAACATCTATCTTCTCTTAACCCATGTCATGCTGCACTCGGAATATTCTGATTTGGGCAGGGGGTATAGACAAAGATCAGCCTGCAAATAAGCTACTTTTTTAACCCTCTTGACCAAATATCAAACTTCACTAAGTATTAACCAATTCCCACTCAATCCCTCCTTTTTACGCCCCTAAATAAAAAAACTTTTAAAACATTATGGAAAATGAAGAAATTGCTTGCAGCAAGCTATTTCTTCATTATCCACAATATTTTCTATCCAAAAAGACAAAAAAAATTAAAATTTCATTAACCAATTGTGTGGGAATGGGTTAAGAAGACAAACATTCTGATAAAATACCAACGTATGTGAGGCAAAAATGTTCCCTGCGGAGTGCACACATTGTATTTCCAAGCCTTGTGACATAGTTTTTGACAGTATGTGATCAATTATAGAACTTGACCAAGATATTGTTAACCCATTACCAGTCTACAAAATTTTAGACTGGTCCAAATTGAAAGAAGTTGCAGACGACAATTTAAAGACAATGAAATTTTAGTTGTTTTTTCATATTTTAGAATAGAAAACATTGTGTAAAATGAAGAAATTACTTGTCACAAGCAATTTCTTCATTTTACACAATATTTTCCAAATTATTTTTCTTGATGGGCATCCAAAAATGTCACTGTGTAGGAATGGGTTAAAACAAGCTTAAGGCCATATATCAATGTGATAGGCCAAAATGTGCCCTCTAGAGTGTACACAAGGTATTTACAAGATTGACACAGTAACATACTTTTTGAATCAATGTGACCCAATATCAAACTTGATGGAGATACGTGGCCGTGGCCATCGAGGAGTGGTAGCATGTCACGTCTAGTCAAGGGGTCCTGGGTTCAACCCCAGGCTGCAGAGAATATAGCGCGCTAGTGGTCAAATTGCCCGGTGTATGTAGCTTGGGGCAACAATCCGGGATTATTGGGAGACGACACCAAGGTTACAGCAATGGGGAAGGGGCGGGAATTGGACTCCACAGATTTAAATAAGCGCAAAGATCTAACTCAAAATTAAATTAAATCAGGATGATCACTTTACGAATTAACAACCGAAATATAATTCAATCATTCATATTTATTCAACTTCTTTTACGGCATGGCAATGATTATGAATTAACAACCGAAATATAATTCAATCATTCATATTTATTCAACTTCTTTTACGGCATGGCAATGATGAATAACAAATTATACTTTAAATTTCCTAACAGCTCAGATAAATAAATCGATTCAGTAAAACATTGCGGTAAAGAGAGAAATTAAGCGTTGCTGTTATAAATAGATCAACCCTAATACATCTAAATATTAATCGCGGGTGGCAGTGATCTCAGGTAAAATTTAAATCAGTTTACAATTTTAGGCTAATAAACTTTTGTCAGAAATAATCAAAGTTCCAAAATTAACTCAAAGTCGAAAAATTCCATAAAATCACCGGAATAGGCGAAACAAAAGTTTTTCGATAATTCCTAATTGATTTTATAAAACTAAAAATAACAATTTACATAAGTTTCCGAACTCAAATAATACGTTTTCCAAAGATTGAAAATGAATTTAAAGAAAAACTAAACTTAAGTTCTACCAAAGAAAATTTCGAGTGGAGTCCTTGAACCGACAGAAACATGAGCTTTTATACGCAACGGCTTCCGACAACAAAAACCCTGTCGAAAATTCCAACATCCGCTAGGACGTAGGAATCCCACAAGCTTGTTTATGTTGGAAGTCGCTGCATGCCCTCCGACTAAGATTCGAGACGACGTAAATCGCATAGATCGGTGCCAAATCAGCTGTTTAACACTCCGATGAATTAAAGAATAATTAAATGTGGCCATAATTACCTAAGATTAATAGAAGAAAGGGGTTTGTTTATAATTTCGAAACTGGCGCTCGATAAAGATTCAAGGCCAAAAGGACAACATTGGATGACGTCATCAGGATGACTACGTCATGCAGTGCAGTCCAAACAAATATGGCTACCTTTAACAAGTGACAGCTGATAAAATACATTTAAATTGAAATAAATACGCGTTACAGAGTGCTATAAACATACTGAGGTGAGTGGGTAACGAGTACTCGATCAATCAATAATACTGCAAGTCGATGACAAATGAAATAGACCGTCATGAATTGGTTAAAATGGAATGCTAAGCCGGTCAAAACTAGTAAATAATACTTGAAGAACCGGCTCATTACAATATCTTTTAGTCTCCAACCAATTGGTGGATAATTGTAAAACCTAAGTGGGATGAGCAGCTTTAGGCCTGGAAAGGCTGTAGTGGTAGTACTGGAGTGAGAAATACCAGGAATCCACAATTAGGTGCTCCAGCTGAGATATGGCTGTTAATACTGTTAAAAGTGGTGTTAAACCCCTTTCAATCACTCAGTAAATTGACGGAGATAAGAACACAAATATTCTGACCAAAAATATATTCAATTGAGGAAAAGTGTGTCCTGAAGAGTGAAACAAGATGTTTCTAAGATTTGACCTAATGACCTACTTTTTGAACCTACGTGACCATATATCAAACTTGTCTGAGGTAATATAAATACAGACATTCTGACTTTATATCAAGACGCAAAAATGTGCCTTCTACAGTGCAAACAAGGTAATTCTAAGATTTGACCAAGATGTTGACACCTGAAGGACATTAGATGACGGATGACGGACACATCCAGATCACAAAAGCTGACATTGAGCACTTTGTCTTCAAGTTGGCTAGCTAGATTTCTATATGTTTATACCCTTGGTCTAGCCTCTTTCTCATTCAGTTCCATTCATGGATCCCCTGATGATGGATGAAATTTCAATAATAGACATCTTTTTATTTCATTGCAGGTAAACTAAAGGAATTGGGTAACATGGTTTTGAGACCATTTGGACTTTCAACAAACAACTTCAAAATGCAACAAGATCCAAACACAGGTGGTTATTCTGTAAACTTTGTACAAAATCCTGACAACGGCTCATAGTGAATATTTTCTATGAAACTAATTTAACCCATTCCCACTCAATCCCTCCTTTTTAAGCCCCTCAACAAAAAAGCTTTGGAAAACATTGTGGAAAATGAAGAAATTGCTTGGATCAAGCAATTTCTTCATTATCCACAATGTTTTCTATCCGAAAAGACGAAAAAATTTAAAATTCCATCAACTTGAAATTGTCGTCTGCAGCTCCTTTCAATTTGGACCGGTCTAAAATTCCAATGTGTTGGAATGGGTTAACCTGTACCAACACAATCCCACTTTTTATGGGCTGAAGAAAATTGTCTGGAAAACAATAAGGATTTTTTTTTCTGTGACAAAGGAAAATTTCACAAAGATCATTAGACATACATTTTTATCATTTTGTGAAGATTTCATTGAAATAGGTCGAGAAATGTAGGAGGACTTTGCATGAAATACCCCTTTTCTGACACAGCCTAGAATCATAAAATCATTACAATACCCAATAGGTCACATCATGAGAATCAAGCTGTAAAAAAATCATCCAAATGTTCAATTTAAACTTAAGTTACAATGTTTTGGTTGCTCATCCAACAGTATTTTTGATTTTGTCCCCAATATATTATACAAACTGTTATCTCAGCCAAATTAGCTACGGACAAGGCTAGTAATCATTTGACGCCTCTTAACCCTTGTCATGCTGAACCCGGGATTACTTCGGTTTTGGCAGGAGGTGTAGACTAAGATCAGACTGCACGTTTGTGCAGGCTGATCTTAGTCTACACCTCCTGCTCATACTATTCCTTCCCGAGTTGTTTATGAGGTTGATTTCTAAAATAAATATTGATTTTTGACCAACAAGTTCTATCAGTGCTTTCAGTCCTATGATATGACAGCAATTCAGTAAGGTATTTAATACAGCATGACAAGGGTTAAGTCTAGTAGTGGGAAAACAGAGAATTTGTTGCAAGAAGAAGTTCCTCTCTTTATACCCCCCACAACGAAGTTATGGGGGGGTATACTGGAATCAGATTGTCCGTCTGTCTGTCCGTCCGTCCGTCCGTCCGTGGACATAATTTTGTGTCCTCTTCTCCTCCCACATTTTTTAACCAATTTTGCTGAAATTTTATCAGGTTGTTTCCTATCATATGAAGTTGTGCACCTGCAATTTTCATCTTGATCCACTCGTTAGTGTCAGAGTTATGCCATTTTGAACTTTTTAATGGGGGGGGGGGGTAGTCAAAATTTAAAATTGCAAAACTCAGAAACCATAAGGGGAGTTACCAAATTTGGTAACATCATCTTGTATATATATACATGTTTGACATCAAAACGCTGTAAGTCATTTACAATTAACAATTAACTGAACAATTCCGTCCTCTCTAATACTTGGTACATAGCTTTCAAGGGTCAGAAGTGTTGGAGAGTGAGACTTGCAAAAGAAAGACGCGATCGGGGGGGGGGGGGGGGGGGAGAAGCTGAAAACATAATTACATACACAATTGCTACTTTTCCACTCCTACTTAAAAAGGGGTCATAAAATGCCCCTTCAAATTCCACTCCTTCATAGAAAAGCCTTTTTAGTGGTTTGGGGGGTATTCTCGTCAGCCCTTGAGGGCGACAGCTCTAGTTTTATCAATTTTGATAGACAGTCAATCTTGCTCAGGAGACCACCTCTATTAAGCCACCACTTTTTCATTAAGCAACTACAATGTAGCATCAAAATTTCCTTTCCAAAAAACAAAGGATCCTCATAGTTTTACTAAATCCCATGTTGGTGGATCTCATTAGAATTGTCTCATTGAGATGATTCTAATGAGTTCCATCGACATAGGATTAATTGAAAATCTTGCAATGATTAACATATGCTGTCGAACAGAAAGTTAAAAAAGGCTAAAATGTCATTAACTTTAAATTTTCGTCTGCAACTTCTTTCAGTTAGAACAAGTCCAAAATTTTGTCGTCTTGTTATGGGTTAATACAAGTTTAACTGTATAATCATCCACTGAAATATGATCATCAACTTCTTTTTTTATGATTTGTTATTTGTTAATAATTTAATTTTTGGTTTCATCTATCAAGATACAAGCCTTTTGATTTGCTGAATTTTTTCCTTTCATACTTCCATGAACAAAATTTTGCGCACATAGTAGATCCATAAAAGTTAACTCTAAACTAGTAAAATATTTGATTTGTTATGCTGTTAGGCATTAAATTACAAGAAAAGAAGAGAAATTTTCGGTTTTCATTAAGGTATGAATCTGAAAACTTGATCATACTACTGTATATATATGCTTTGTGTATTCTTACAGTGTGATAAAGTTCTCAAGCACATACTTCAATGAAAATAAAAATATTCTATTCATTTCTTAACCCTTTCCTGTTCAAACACGGGATATTATGTCTTTGTGATTTTATACTTGAGAAAACATTGTGGAAAAAGAAGAAATTGCTTTTAACAAGCAATTTCTTCTTTTCCCACAATATTTTCTACCACATAGGATGGTTTCATTTTAAATTGCATCCAATTTTCATTGTCGTCTGCATCTTCCTTCAATCTGGACCAGTCTAAAATTTTAAAAACGGGAAAGGATTAGATGAATTAAGACTACATATTCTGTCAATCATATTTACTGTGATGAATGTATCATAAAGTGTTAGACTGTGAGCTTTGCTAAAAATAAGATATTAAAGCATTTTTAAATCTCAACAGATATTCATTTGCAGCAATGTTTATCTCCCTTTTTATGCAATCATGATGAAATGCAAAATGTATTGAGACTTACCTTTGATCATCTGTATGTTTGTGTGTATGCATTTTGTGTGTCACATTTATGTCTTGAGTGTAATTTGTATATTTATCCCCCCCACAACGAAGTTATGGGGGGTATACTGGAATCAGTTTGTCTGTCCGTCTGTCAGTGGACATAATTTTGTGTCCTCTTCTCCTCTCACATTTTTTGACCAATTTTGCTGAAATTTAATCAGGTTGTTTCCTATCATATGAAGTTGTGCACCTGCAATTTTCATCTTGATCCAGTCGTTAGTTTCAGAGTTATGCCATTTTGAACTTTTAAAGGGGGGGGGGAGTAGTCAAAATTTAAAATTGCAAAACTCAGTAACCATAAGGGGAGTTACCAAATTTGGTAAGTAACATCATCTTGTTGACCTTTACAAAATATCGAACGGTTTATTTCCTGAGGTCAAATTTGACCCCGCCCCCCCGGGGGTCAAAAATTTAACATAGGCTCATATTGACTTTTCGTGGATATAATTTTGTGTCATCATCTCCTCACACAGTTTTCTTTAACATAGGCTCATATTGACAAACCTTTCCTAATCAGTCAACTCTAGCAACAAACACAAAATCAGAAAGAGGTGGAGGGTTGGAAATTATCATCCACCATGACATGCATGTGATTAAACAGCTTCAAATTCCACTCCTTCATAGAAAAGCCTTTTTAGCGGTGTGGGGGGTATTCTCGTCAGCCCTTGAGGGCGACAGCTCTAGTTATTCCTGTTTTTGCAAAATTTTAGACTCTTCCAAATTCAAAATTATTTTGCAAAATATTTAAAGTGGATTTAATTGAAACTAGAAATTGTCTCAAAGCAGACTTATAACCCCGAACAGTGCTTGTCTATATGCAAGTGCTATCCGCCAAAGGACAAAAAAAAGGACTTTTTAATAAAAGGGCAAAAAACAGTCAACAATAGGACCATGATGGTCCTAGATTGCTCACCTGAACTGTCTGCTGTTAAAATAATGCAACTAGAGACAAATAACTATAAACAGTTTCATGAAGATTGAGGCAAAACTGTGACTTCTATATTGTAAACAAAGAAATTGTCATTATGGCCCCTTTTCTTGTGTTATCCTATAGCACCTTCTCATAATCTTTAAGGTTCATCTTAATGACCTAACAAGTATCCTGACCAAGTTACATTATGATTGAGCCAAAATGATGACCTCCAGAGCATTAACAAAGAAACTGTCATTAAGGCCCCTTTTCCTGTGTTTTCCAAAAGTACCTTCCTATAATCAATAGGGTTAATCCTTGTGACTAAACACTTATTCTGACCAATTTTCATGAAAATTGAGCCAAAATTGTGGTCTCTAGAGAGTAAATGATTGTCATTAAGGCCCCCTTTCCTGTGTTTTCAAATAGAACCCTCCCATAATCAATAGGGCTCATCCTCATGTCCTAATAATTATTCTGGCAAATTTTCATGAGGATAGAGCCATATTTGTGGCCTCTAGAGTGGAAACAAAGAAATTGTCATTAAGGCCCCTTTTCCTGTTATTTCAAATAGAACCCTCCAATTATCAATAGGGTTCATCCTCATGACCTAACAACTATTCTGACCAAGTTTCATGAGGATTGGATCAAAACTGTGGCCTCTAGAGTGTAAACACTTTAATTGTTGATGCCGCACAACAGACATTCAACGATCACAAAATCTCACCATGAGCACTTTGTGCTCAGGTGAGCTAAAAATTAAGGACTGACAATTGTGAAATAAGCAACCGCAGATTAAAATGAAATAGTTAGAATGTCTAAATGACCAATAACACCGGTACTGATATGGGTGCGTCTATTTAAAGTAACTTTTTGGCAATAATTTCGGGAACCTTTATTCAATTAATTACCCATGTTACAAACCAAATGGCCCCTTTTAACTGAAGATACATGATAACATATTATTTATCATATAGATCAGCAGGTGTGAAAATCAAGCTAAGTGGTGATTTGTGACAATTTGCTTATCACACCTACGAATTAAACGTAGGAGTTTGTGCTATAATCATACTTTAAAGACTTGAAATGGACTTAGAACTACGAACCACTGACGTTCGAATTAGACAGAGTTTTCTAACAAAGATAGAGAAGGAATAAGATCTGGACCGCGTAAAGTATACAACGAACACATATTTACGAACCAGTGATGCTCGAATTAACGAGGTTCTACTGTAGTTGTTGTTACACTGTTTACTCCCTTTTGCTAGATTCATTTGAATTAATTTGGAATCAAGTCTAGACCTAGTATCATGCTAAAGGTTGATGGGATATTCACAAGGTCAATCAATCAAATCGTCTTTGGGCAAGCAAAATCTATATATATCTATATATACTGCCCAACTCCCCTTTCGGGTATTACTAGCAGGATGTAAATGTAAATACTTCTTAATTACTGGCAGGATGTAAATGTATATACTTCTTTATTAAAGCTGTAATACTGTTAAAAGTGGTGCTAAACCCCATCCAATCAATCAATTGCCCAACAAAAATATGACAAACCTGAAGATATGACCTTTCAACCAAGATTTTGGTTATCTGTTGTGAAAATGAGCCATGTTGACTGATATGCTGCAGAGCTTATCTAAATACTATCAATTGTGCAATTGTTATCTGCAACTCTTTGAAATGGGACAAGTCTAAATCTATTTTGAGTGGCAATGGTTAAGCCATTCCAACTCAATCCCTCCTTTTTACGCCATTCAAGAAAAAGCTTTGGAAAACATTGTGGAAAATGAAGAAATTGCTTGTGTCAAGCAATTTCTTCATTATCAACAATGTTTTCTATCCAAAAAGGTGAAAAAATTTAAAATTCCATAACTTGACATTGTCGTCTGCATCTTCTTTCAATTTGGACCAGTCTAAAATTTTTTCAAGTGGGGATGGGTTAAATAGAAAATAAGACATTCTTTATCTAAAAATTGTTAAAATTTATTATGAAGTAAGCAATAGGAATATTTAGATATAGTTACGATATGACTAGGAAAAGGGATGCGACATCATAATATGCTACCGGTATATTACATGTATGTAGAAAAACACAAGTTGGTGATAAAAACTTCACATAAAAATGTTTGTCAAACCCGATAGCCAGTCCTCGATAGTGGGTAAAACTGACTCCTCAAGGAAGTATATCCTTTTCAAATGCAACTACACTGTATGTAAATATGAAGCGATAATTCCTGGTTTTGGCTTGAGAACATACATGTATAATTCAAATTTCACATTAATGTTTTCTGTCATCACAGAGTTATGTTCAGATCAAAAGGTTTTCTTAGCACTGAGCTCAGCATAATACCCTGTTCCCACAAATTTCCACTTTTTGCACACCCCTCAAGAAAATTTCTGTAGAAAACACAGTATATAATCAAGAGTTTGGACCAGTCTGATTTTGTTGACTGGTAATGGGATGCAAAATAACTAAACAAGAGGACCATGATGGTCCTAGATCGCTCACTTGAACTGTCTGCTGTTAAAAAAATGCAATTAGAAGCAAATAACTGTAATCAGTTTCATGGTGATAGAGGCAAAACTGTGACTTCTATATTGTTAACAAAGAAATTTTCATTATGGCCCCTTTTCCTGTGTTATCCTATAGCACCTTCCCATAATCTATAAGGTTTATCTTTATAACCTTACAAGTATCCTGACCAAGTAACATGACAATTGAGCCAAAATGATGACCTCTAGAGCATTAACAAAGAAATTGTCATGAAGGCCCCCTTTCCTGTGTTTTCCAAAAAGCACTTTCTTATAATCAATAGGGTTCATCCTTGTGACAAAACAATTATTCTGGCCAATTTTCATGAAAATTGAGCAAATATTGTGGTCTCTTAGAGTGTAAACAAAGAAATTGTCATTAAGGCCCCTTTTCCTGTGTTTTCCAAAAGAACTTTCCCATAATCAATAGACTTCATCCTCATGCCCTAATAATTATTCCGGCCTAGTTTCATGAAGATTGAGCCTAAATTGTGACCTCCAGAATTTTAACAAAGAAACTGTCATTAAGGCCCTTTTCCTGTGTTTTTGGAAAGATCCTTCTAATAATCAATAGGGTTAATCCTTATGACCTAACAAATATTCTGGCAAAGTTTCATGAAGATTGAGCCAAAATTGTGGTCTTTACAGTGTAAACAAAGAAATTGTCATTAAGGCCCCTTTTCTAGTGTGTTCCAATAGAATCCTCCAATAATCGATAGGGTTCATCCTCAAGATCATACAATTATTCTGACCAAGTTTCATGAAGATTTGGCCAAAATTTTGGCCTCTAGAGTGTAAACAAAGAAATTGTCATTAAGGCCCCTTTTTCTGTTTATTTGGAAAGATCCTTCTCATAATCAATAGGGTTCATCTCTATGACCTAATAATTATTCTGGCAAAGTTTCATGAAGATAGAGCCATATTTGTGGCCTCTAGAGTGTAAACAAAGAAATTGTCATTAAGGCCCTTTTTCCTGTGTTTTCAAATAGAACCCCCCCATAATCAATTGGGTTCATCCTTTTAACCTAACAATTATTCTGACAAAGTTTCATGAAGATTGGGTCAAAACTGTGGCCTCTAGAGTGTAAACACTTTAATTGTTGACAACGCTCAACAGACATTCAATGATCACAAAAGCTCACCATGAGCACGTTGTGCTTAGGTGAGCTAAAAAATTGTGACAATGTATCATTAACTGAATATTGAGTTTAATTTGAACTGTAAGTTTGTTAGAGCTGCTACTTTTTAGATGAAAGGGAAAGGTTTTAGCAAAATTAAATGGTGTTTATAAGAATTCAATATAAAATCAAACATATTTCACATGTCTGGCAACTAAATTTCTTCACTGAATTCTTTTAAATAGTTCTTAAGAAGCATTTTAAACTTTTCATTGTTTTACAAAAGTTAAATTATGTAAAATTCATCTACAAAGTCAGATGAAAAGGTATAACAAAATTTTTCACTATATACCATAAAATGAAATAAGCCACAGCTATAAAACACATGCTTTTAACAGATCAAAATTACATTGTTTTGGTTGAAATCCATCACTTGGTTTCCGAGAAGATATTCATAGTTTGCAATATACACCATACATAGACATAATCCCCACCCATTAAAGTCATGCTTTTTCATCCGATCAAATTCATTGAAATCTGATAATGGGTCTCCAAAGTATAATTCCTATGAAATTTGGTTAAAATCAATCTACTAATTTCTGAAGAAAAAAAGAGATTTTGTTAAGTTTTCACTATATACTATATATCAAAATAAGCCCCACCTATTAAGGTAATATTTTTCTTCTGATTAAAATTCTTTTAACAATAAAAAGTCACCAAAGAATCATTCCTATGAAATTTGGTAGAAATTCATCAACTGTTTTTTAGAAAAGGATTTTCAAAGGTTTCACCATAATTATATGGAAAAAAAGCCCTGTCCATTAAAGCCATGGTTTTCATCCAATCAAAATTCTTTGAAGAAATCTGATAAAGGGTCACACAAAGATCATTCTTCTAAATTTGGTTGAAATCAATCATCTATTTTCTGAGAAGATTTTTAAAGCTTTTAGCATATATGGAAATTAGCCCCACCTATTAAAGCCAAGTTTTCCATTTGATCAAAATTCTTTGGAGGAATCTGATAAAGGGTCACCCAAGGATCATTTCTGTAAAATTTAGTTGAGTTCTGCTCAAAACTTTCTGATGAGATTTCAAAAGTAAAAGTTAACAAAGGCCTGGACAGACACATGAAGGACACAAGCTCGTGACAATAGCTCACTGGCTTTCAACCAGAAAAAATCATCCTAAAGGGATTATTGCAAGGATTTATCTTCATTATTAACATTATTTTCTACCCAAAGAAACAAAGATTTTTCAACTTCTTTCAATCTGGACCAGTCATAAATTTTTTGTGAGGTAATGGGTTAAAAAGATCATTCCTGTGAAATTTGATTGAAAGTCATCCTCCAAGATGATGATTTTCAAAGTGTTCATGATCTACCATATGTATAAATTAGCGAATGGTTTTTTTTAATGAGCAACATTTCTTTGAATAAAATCTGATAAGGGTAGGAAAAGGATCATTCTTGTGAAATTAACCTAAATTAATTGGCATGTTTCTACGAAGATTTTCCAAGTTTTCATGATACATTATATATGAAAATTGGCCCATCAATAAAAGCCAAGTTTGTTTGTTGGTGGTGGTTTTTTTGGGGGGAGGGGGAGGGGGGCAAATTTTCTTTTATAGGAATATGCTAAGAGTCAAACTACAATAAAACTTCCTTGAAATGGTTTCTGAAAAGACTTTTCAAAGTGTTCGCTATTTACCAGTTATGGAATTTAGCCCACTCAAAGGAGAGATGTTTTAAACCCATAAAGTACTTTCGAAGATTCTGATAAATAGTCACCCACAGGATCATTCCTGAGAAATTAGATTTAAATCCATTGACAATTTCTGAGAAGGTGATTTTCATAGTATTCAATTTACACCATATACAGAAATCAACCAAAGAAACTAAAAAAGCCATGTTTTTCATCCAATCAAAATTTCTTTGAAGGAATTTGATAAAGGGTCATCAAAGGATCATACCAATGAATTTTTATTGAAATCTGTGGAATTCTCTCTGAGGAAAAAATTTCAGAGTGAAAAATTTGGGACAGATGCAGACAGACGAATTTTTAGGTTTTCTCAAACTCTAGGGCCCTAATAGAGGTACTGTGGCTGTAAATCACACTTGAGGCACTTGAGGGCCTGATTTTGCTCCGCTGGCCGGAATATCATTTCAGAGAAATTCAGTTGAAACTCTAACGAAAAATTCATATATGAGAGATGTTGGGTAGAGACTGATTCGTCCCTTATATAAGGAACATGTATATATATGTGAAGTGTCTGGATTTTAGATGCAAATAAAATGTATGGGCCTTATAAGCTTGGCCATTATAGGTGAAATTAAAGCAGTGTGTTTCATTTTCAATAAGGTATGAACCTAAAAAAATCAATCACACTAATTTATGAATCCACTTCGCATATTCATACAGTATGATTTAAGTTTTTAGGTTCATACCTCACTGGAGACAAAAAATACTCTCTTTGTTTCTTAAATAAAATACTTTATTCAATGGGCCCTACCGATTTACGGAGTTGTCCCAAAAATTGTCAATCAATTAACTCCCTTGACTTGACTGGGTAGATCTCGGTTTAAATTTGTTATAAAGAGTGTATATGGCCTGAGACTAAATGCTCCTATTCTGAGTAGAATCAGATATTTTTTTAGAATTTCATACAGAGAAATGTTGACTACTCTTATAATACTCTTATAATATGAAATTGTTGCGGTAGTTTATATAAAGTTGACACATTTTAATTGTTTTTTTCTTCCAGCCTAGGAACCGCTTTCATTCCTTTCCAGTTTTCATATTTTACTTCTCATTTTCGAAACAAAAGTAGCAAAGGTGTCCTTGGTAGGAAATCATTGCGTTTACTTCTTTGGCTTGATAAGATTTATTGAAAAAAACCCAAACAACTTCAACCAAGAACAAAAATATTGTGATAAAGGGTACTTATTACACTGATTTTCTCCACATCTGAAAGATCCATTATTTCGGGTACACATGGCTATTAGCATTTCTTTGTATCCTCTATAATTCTGAGATTATTTTTTCTGTAAAGGGTTAATTGGTAAGTCAATTTTAAAGGATAGGGATTTCCTCCCATAAACTCCTGTTTAAATCCAAATAACTTAAACACTTCTGAGCGGTATCTCTGATTGCGTAATAGACCATGGGTGGTGTTTTGGATAAACACTGGATATATCTTATAATGATCAGCTATTTGCTTTGATTTTCACCTAAAGTCCCCTTATAACAAAGGAAGTTGTTTGCTAATCCATCTAGTTCTAAGGAATATACGAGTTTGTATATTCTAAAAAGGATTATAAATGCAAGAGGTAAGGAGAATCTAATTTAAAACTTTTCTCCTTTAGAAAAATCTGGAAAAATTGTTTAAGTTAGAAAAATCTGTAACAAGAGGACCATGACGGTCCTATATTGCTCCCCTGAGTGTGATGACTCAAGGCTTTGTGATATCAACAAAATACCAAAGCCCTACACCTAATTATTCTGGAGAAGATTTTTTTACAGGTTTTCCATTTAATCCTAGGTCTATTGAAGATCCTACCATTTAGAGTATTTCCATAGTATGGTTAATTCTTTGAAGTATTTTGGTAGAGGGTCAATAGGTCATGATACATACCAAATATCAAAGCTCTAGGCCTAATAGTATGGCAGGAGAAGATTTTCTAAGATTTCCTTTGTAAAATCAGGGATTGCACATAAAAGGGCTAATTTTCAGTGTATAGTAATTCTTTGGAGTATTTTTGTAGGAGGTCAATAAGTGATGATATTCCCCAAATATCTTTTTTATTTCTCACTTTTTCTCACACACTTAAATACGTGTACTGATATTAAGATGATTTGAAAACTTGAAGAGTTTTAAGGTATAGCTTAAAAGAAACTGTAGTTAAAGGTTTGGGTCGCAATCAGTGATTTTATTGTTAAATAAAAGACAGTGCAATAAGACATATTCTGTATGGTGGCACCTTTTCAAATTATTACATTCTAAGACATATGTTTTACACAAATATGTAAATCTAAAGTAAAGACTCTATAAATAAAATTACCATTCAAAATTAGATCGACATGGACTTAACTGGTCCATGTCAGTGCCAATATCACACAAACAGTTTATACGTAAACGGAATAAGCATGTTTAAAAACCAAAACACAATTTTCTCTATACTTTATACTTATATATATATATATACTATATGGACTTAAGAAGTTTCTCAATGTTTAGGAATAAACATATCTGCAAGTTTACCCTTGGGAAAGGGGTACGCTTATTTCACTAACAAGGTGACAATGGTTGGTCACACTTATCATGGCAACTTATGATAATTTGTCTTTTTAAGTGATTTAGCTTTCAAATAAATTCACCTCGGAACTTTAACAATTACAAGAATGAGGTTGAAAAGTTTCAATAATTCTTATAAGATGACAAACATAGAATTTCAAAGTTATTCTTGTATCTTTCTATAATTAAATAGTGTACAAATATAGACCAGAACTACCCAGAGTTCAAGGGAAGTAACTGATCAAGCGGAGTAACTACATATATCGGTAGGAGCCCACAGATTATTATGATTCAAACATGAATAGTACATGTATACTTATCTAGTCAATCAACAATGTCAATCAAACTGAAATACCAGAATTAATTCAACAGATGTTTGTTTATATAGACACATACTTGTGAGCATATGATACTGATTATTTATGATTAAACATATCTTGAAATTTGTTATTTGTTAGCAGACATCACAAATAGTTTAATAATCAAATATATATTATGTGCATGGAAACTGTCAAACATGCACATGGAAGACATTTATATTAACTAAGATGTGTTGTGAAACACCATGCCTGCATAACACCCTTTTTTGGAAACGTGACCTTGATAAGCAACCTTGATGAATGACCCTGACATCTGCATATGCATATCAATGAGATCTATCATCATGCCATCATGAGCATTGTATCTTGAATAGGCTTATAGTAATTGTAAATGTTAAGATTTTTGTTTATTATTGTAAATGTTAAGATTTTTGCTTAAAGGGAGGTATTTATCAATGTTTCTAAATCCTAGAGAAAAAAAAAATCCCAGTTGACAGATAAAACGTCCAAACAAACATTCAATACATAAATATGAGTGAAATATTGTCTTAATGGTAATGAAATAGGCTTAAAATGGCTTTTTGTGGTTATCTAGGAAAGGTTCAGTGGAAATCCATGTAATATTTAGAAACCATGGCATTTTGTTGTAGACAACGTATGACCTAATTTGCATATGACCCAAATTCAACAGAAGGGACAATGAAAACAACCCAATTCCTGAATTATGACACTTCAAGAAGTTAAAACAAAACTATGGTAGTTCTCTAAATGCATATTAACTCTTTCCTGTTCAATCCCTGGTTATTACGTTCCTGTGATTTTATACCTAAAAAAACATTTTTTTTAAAAAGAAGAAATTTTCTTTTTCCACAATATTTTCTACCCTAATGCATTGTTATTTTTCTTAAAAAATCAACTTGAAATTTTCATCTGCAAAACCTTTGAATTTGGACAGGTCTTAAACTTTTCAAAACAGGAAAGGGTTAACTCTTATAACAGTTTTGGACTGATTTTTTCAGAACTGAAAACCGATTAGCAAACATAACTCCTGATGACCTCACAATGACACTGGTTTGACATTTTTAAACTGAATGTTTGATTTGAATGGACATTGCAAGTGTCTTGGTGTAATCCAAAAATATATTAAAAGCCCACATAGGCTTTAAGGGAAATACCCTGGTTTATTTTGATAGACAAGCTCTGATTACTTTTCAACATATTGTATTCAAATAATATGAGAGAGAATAAAAATAATTAAAATCTGTGACATGAAAACACCGATACCCACCTTTATTATATACCTATAAAAGATATGGATTAAAATCTGGCTATCTAATACAACTCAACAGAAAAAAAATCAATATTCGGCGCATACCAAAAAAACGTATTTGCCGAGTACCGTTAAACACGGACTTCTTTTTGACTTTCGGGGGTTTTTCCGGAAAGTTTTTTATTTCTTAATCATTTAAGAGAATTTTCTTAATGTGATGTCCTAAAGGTATATAATATAAGTTTTTGGAAAAGACAAACAGTAAGACAGAATGCCTGATGATTAACTGTAAAATAATATGCCCGTAATCTTTTGATGAGGGAGGGAGGGGGGAGTTATAGACTGTATAACTATCAATGTAATGAAGTAAATGCTTGTAAGTGTAGAACTTTTGGACACCATTTTTGGACAAAAGCAATGAAAACTTAATTAAAAATCTTTCATAAGTGGGTATATACTACACTATATGGCACCTATGATTTTTCTTTTCATTAGATTGTTTATGGACAATATTATCCTTTACCTTAAACTGGGTGTTTTATTTCTGGCTTATTGACCTTTTATCAATAACCCATTGTCAGAACCTTGCGTTTGAGGAATTGGTTGGTTCTGTAAATTAAGCTCGAATTGCCTTTAGATTTTATTTCAGCCAAGAATTTTGTTTGTGGATCAAAATGTCTCTAAATATTTAAACTCTGGGAACCTTGACAAATAAAAAGGTATTGCCACACATATTCTGTATAATTCTGAAGTATGACAATCTAATGCTTTCACTTGCAACACATGTCAGTCATGTATGATTCATAATTGAATCAAAGCACATTGTAAATAGTGGAACAAGAGCCGTCGGAGACGGATTATGCTCCCCGAATAAGGCTTTTTCCACAGAACTATATGCCATTATTAGACAAAAAACTTTTTATTGAATTCAACTATAGTTTGAGAGTTCAGTTCACAAGAAATTTGGAAGTTTGACAAACATTGAAGGAAGCGATTTGGCTTCACAGGCCCGATTCTAGTAAAATTCAATATCATTATATGGTAAAGGGTTAAATATTTTACCTTCACTATCCAAGTTATCAATGAAAATGTCTCCATACAAAAAATGAAGACTCTAACTTGAGTAGTCTTGCAGAAACAATAGACTGATTTACTTTAGAATAGGATATATACAAAATGTAAAGCTACATGGCATTAAGCCCCCTTTTAGCATGGTAAGGCTCATTGGGTCAAATATTGAAATAAAAATTACCTAGGGCTTTTAATGAACAACATTTATGTACAGTAACAAGAAATTTTGGCAATTAGTAAAGGAGGAATGTTTGAAAATTAATGACCTTGACAATTTGACCTTGACCAATGACTTTGAACTTAGTACCAACAGAAAGTCCATGTCATAAGCAATGCACATGTAAAATATGAAGGCTATATCACTTACCATTGTTTACTTATTGGAGATGTTAAAGTTAAAATTTTCAAAATTTAGACATTGAGAAATGACCTTGACCTATGACCTTGAACCTCATACCAACAGAAAGGTCATGTCATAAGCAATGCACAAGTTAAATATGAAGAGTGCGTCAATTACCATTGTAAACTTATAGGCAATGTTAAAGTTAAGCTTTTCGAAATATTGACCTTGAGAAATAACCTTGAACTTGACAGATGACCTTGAACTTAGTACCAACAGAAAGTCCATGTCATAAGCAATGCACATGTAAAATATGAAGGCTATTATCACTTACCATTGTATACTTATGGGCTCTGTTAAAGTTTTTTTTTTCAAAATTTTGACCTTGAGAAATGCTCCTGGCCTTGACAGATGACCTTGAACTTAATTCCAACAGAAAGGTCATGTCATAAGCAATGCACATGTGCAATATGAAGGCTATATCACTTACCATTGAAAACTTATAGACAATGTTAAAGTTAAAATTTTCAAATTTTGACCTTTAGAAATGACCTTGATCTTGACAGATGACCTTGAACTAAGTACCAACAAAACGTCCATGTCAAAAGCAATGCACATGTGAATTATGAAGGTTGTATCACTTAACATTGTAAACTTATAGACAATGTTTAAGTTAAGATTTTTTAAATTTTGGTCTTGAAAAATGACCTTGACCTTGAATGATGACCTTGAACTTGGAACCAACAGAAAGGGTTTGTCACAAGCAATGCACATGTGAAATATGAAGACTTCATCTGTAACCAATCAAAAGTTATTGCCAATTTTAGTTCTTGCAGGGAAAAAAGACAGTTAAAGTAAAGGTAATAACATTAAGGCCCCTTTACCCAATTACGCATTTTTTTAAACGAAAATTCCCTTTAGTTTAAGGTCAAGGGGATCTGATTTGCTACTCAAATATGAAATTTCATGAAAGTCTAACAATCAGTCTTGGAGAAATTGGCAAAAAACTGGTTTTTACATTAAGGCCCCTTTTCCCTGACGCAGCCATGAAATAAGGGTCTTGGAAATTTCCTAGGAAGATTATATATGAAGTTTCGTCCAATTAGGCCCAGGGGTTGCTGAGATATGACTTCACACGAAAGGACGGACGGAGACACAGGCCGGCGACTATATGTTCCCCCGAAAATTTTTTCGGGGAGCATAGAAATATTGATATGCTTACATTTTCCTGATTTGTAATGCCAGATAATTGCTAGTATATAGGAAAATCCTTGCACAATATTATTTTATGATATATGGGTACAAACTGGGGATTCCATACCCTACATGTACATGCAAATAAATGAATATACTTTTGGTAATGTCGATCTTAAGACATCAAATACATAATCCAAATTTTCTGGCAACATCTGATTATATTGGTAGAACTTCCATTGTTTCAAACAAATAAGTCAGCAGGGGTCGACATTAACTTTGCTTCAGTGGGATCACACAGGAATCCCTACCTATTACTTCAAGGTTTCCTCCAGATAAGCAGGGATCCCTCCTTGATATGCATTCACACTCAATCCTGCCCTTCTAAGCCAAACATATAAAAAGCTTTGTAAAACATTGTGGAAAATGAAGAAATTGCTTGTTACAAGCAATTTCTTCATTATTCACAATGTTTTCTACAAAAACAAACAAAAAAAAAAAATCAGGAGCTTTAGTTGATACATTAAGATCTATTGTACTGGAGAAATATTAAAAGATCCCGACGGAATCCCTAGCCTGAGATTCCTGGGGTTCCTTCCAATTTTAAGGGATCCTTGGAATCCCAGGACACTGTAAGTGTCGACCCCTGATCATTCCCTTTGGTCTTTAGCTACTAAATTTTGCTGTATATGGTTCAATAAGAGGAATGCCTATGTATGCCCGACACTTGTTATGCACTGGATAGTGTAGAAAGAAATCTTTGTTACACAAGAGGGTCATTGGCCCTAAACAGTTCACCTGTATCACAAATTGTCAAAGTTTTCGCACGACAATGGCGAAGATGACAACGACACCAAGGCAATAGCAATACCTCGGGTTTTCTCCAAAAACAGCCGAGCTAAAAGTGCAACTGGAGCCAAATAATTATAACAGTTTTAAGAAGATTCATCAAAAAACTGTGGCCTCTAGAGTGTAAACAAAGAAACTGTCATTAAGACCCCTTTTACCCTGTTTTCCTATTGAACCTTCCCATAATCTATAGACTTCATCCATATGACCCAACATTTATGCTGAACAACTTTCAAGAAGATTGAGCTAAAATTGTGGGCTCTAGAGTGTAAAATAAGAAATTGTTATTAAGGCCCCTTTTTCTGTGAATTCCAATAAAACCTTCCCATTACAACAGGGTTATGACCTCACAATCATTTTGGCCAAGCTTTATGAAAATTGAGTAAAAATGTGGCCTCTAGAGTGAAACACTTCAATTGTTGATGCTGCACAACAGAAGATAGACATTCATTGATCACAAAAGCTCACCATGAGCATGTTGTGCTCAAGTGAGCTAAAAAGCCCAGGTGACTCAATTTGGCATTAACTGACGCATAATCAAATCTTTACTGAGAAATCAAGAATGTTCTTACAAAGTTACCAGGTATTTCAGCCAGTACAGTAGTAAATGTTCCTTTACAATAGACCTAGTGACCTAGTTTTTTACCAATATGAGATAATATTAAACTTGGTATTAGCCTGAAGCAGCCCCAGCCAATATGAGCCATTTTTTTCACCCAATCAAAATTCTTTGGAGGAATTTGAAAAATGGTTACTCAGGGATCATTTCTGAGAAATTTCAATTATTTTTGAGAAGATTTCAAACTAAAAGTTCATTGAAGCACAGACAGTCGCATGCACCCAAGCACAAACACCATGAAAAAAGCTAACTGGCTTTCAGCCAATGGAGCTGAAAACACCTGTTCTAAATATTGTGAGGAAAGGAGAAAGAGCTTGTAAAAAGCGATTTCTCCTTTTTGCACAATGTTTTCTGCCCTATTGAGACAAATTTCTAAGGGTCATAACAGAATATTGTAAGATATTAGAGGGTCAAAACCCTGGTTCATGAGTCAAACACAAGCCCTAGGACCATGAAATTCTAGGTGTCAAAAACTGAATTTTAAGAGTCGAGACAGCAAAAAGACAAAATCATGTGCAGTTATTTGAAGGTTTAACCCTTTCCCATTTTTTGAAATTTCAGACTGTTCTAAATTGAAGGAGGATGCAGATGACATTGGAAACTTGATGAATTTGAAATGTAATCATCCTACATGCAAGGATCATTTTGGGGTGAGATATTGAGAGATTCTCTCATTTCTCTGCCAAAAATCTCCTTAAAACTGGATTAATGAGATAAAAATCTCAAAGCAAAATGTAATTTAGTGAAGGATTTTGTAAAAATTCTCACCAGAAACTCATAATTTCTCATTGGATTTAGCTAAATGAGATATCTTTGCACCCGATATTCTGAGCTGGAATAATCCCTGTATGTGGCAGAAAATATTGTGGGAAAAGAAGCAATTGCTTGTTACGAGCAATTTCTTCTTTTTCCACAATATTTTCTCAAAGGTAAAATCACAGCAACATAGAATCCTGGGTTTTAACTGGAAAGGGTTAAGTACCAACTGACCTTCTCTAGTCAAGATATGAATCAGGCATCTCATTTGCACAATTTTCAAAAGCATACATCAAGGTACATCATTGTGAAATTGATGGACATAACTCTATTGGACCCTTAGAAATTTCTCTCAAGGGGGTTATATTGACCCTCTTGAGAGAAATTTCTAAGGGTCAAAATGGGATGTTTTTAGATTAGGGTCAAAACCCTGGTTTGGGAATCAAACATGAGCCCTGAATCACATTAACAACAAATAATCAAGCACATAGCCATCAAACTACGGTATCACTCTCGACATCACTTTGATTTTCACTGGCCCGTGCAGCAATTGTTGCTTGTTTAATGGCTAACTTATATGGTCCCTTTTTCTTCCGTTTGTACCTGTTTTTGAAATCTTTAAGGAATGGGTGAAGTTCTGAACACTGAATGTGGGATGTTGTATTACAACCGAACCAGGCTAAATGGGCAGTCTGACGTATCGCAACTCCGTTATCTGTTTGACAGATTGATATTGACATAACTCGTCCAGGCCACCACGGGAACCCTTTAATTTTTCCCCACATGATATCTCCAGACTGGATTTTACATCCGTCTTGAGTTACACATTTAGAGACAGATCTAGTTTGAATTTTCATCATGAGAGGTCTGAAAGCTTCTAGATTTTCATCACAAGGTGGGCCATCACCATAATCACTACTGTCTGTATCAGAGGATGAGTCCATTTCTGTTGAACACTCTTCACTTCTATCTGAGACACATTTTGGATCTTCGTAGGAAACATAAGCAGAGTCTTCTGTAATTTCATATCCAGGATTAGAGTCCATAGACCGAGATCTCTTTCTTAACCTATACACTTTTCTTTTCTCTCGTAATGTTCCATCCATATTTTCTCCATGATTTGGTTCATACTGAAAATTCTTGGAGTCCTCATCACTTTGACTAGAACTGTTTCCATTTGGTATTATGCATTTCTGGTCTACATTATTGCCAGTCAATTTGTCTATACGAGGTGAAAGCCCTTTATTTTGACGCCATGTATATATCAGTCTTGGTCTTGGTTTCACAAGCTCTATTTGATTTGATGCACTATTTTCACATTTATCATCATTATCCTCACTATCAATATTTTCTGTAATAATAAACCCACCACTATCTCCATCATTTTCATCATATGATTTATTTCTTGATCTTGTCTTTTTACGATGTTTATGTAAAGAGATATTTTCTTTCCGTTTTTCATCTTTGAGATGCCCTCGTTTCTCCCTTAGAGTTCTCAAACTCCTCCTATGTGTATCATTACCTTCCCTAGATAAAGCCCTAGTTTCATGCATTTGAGATTCTATACTAGTAATATCATCTTCTATGTCTGTGACTCTCTCTTCTGAGGATGATACATCCTCTTTATCTGACTGGTGAAGTCTAGGCGGTATACTCATTACATTATTGTCACCAATAGATATCTTAATAAATGGGCTGGTTTTGGTCAATTTTGGCATACAGGGACTCACTTTAAAAAGCTTAGTTGGTTTGGGGATATGATCAGTTTGGAAGTCATTTAACCTTTTCCTTACACTTGCTCTTGTTAAAGTCGAGTCATCTTTGGTGTCCAAGTTCAGTATTTTGTTGTTTGATTTCACTGGGGAATTGACTGGTACTGGTCCCTTACCAGAATCTACACAGGTTGATTTACATTTACTACACAAAGTCTGTCGGGGACGTAATCGTATATTTCTAGTTCTGTTACTAGATAACCTTGGAAAAGAAAAACTGGGAACACTGTGGCCCGCTGCACTGATATCAGAATTGTTTTGGTAGTAAGTATGTCTGAATGTGCTGGCAGAGATATCAATATTTCCATCTTCTTGTGGACCACAACTAGGCTCACCTAAACCATTGAAGTTTTCAGGCTTGATTGTGGAGCTGTCGTTTCCATTAAAAGCTGAACAAATGCCTGATGGGAGGTTTCTGCAATAAATGGGAAACATCCTATTATAACTCTTTAACAAATACAATTTCCTGTTTACCCCATTCCCAGACAATACCACTTTTTTACACACTGAAAAAATTGCTTTAGGAAAACATTGGGAGAAAAGGAGAAATTGCTTGCAATGGCCCTTTTCTGTTTATACCATCTTCGTTTTGTCCTCTGCAACCTCTTTCAATTTGGACCAATCTTACATTTCGTCATCTTGGAATGGGTTAGATAAAGGAACCATTGGAAAGGAGAAAGTGTTTAATAGGAGAAAGTGTTTAGTTGGCAATAATAGACTTTCCAATATATAACTTTTTGTTTCATATTCAATAATTATCAAATCTGGCTACCACTTATTATTTTATTTTATTTATTTTGTTTTGTTTTTGTTTTTCATTTTACCACAATTTGAATTATTGTCTGCAACTTATTTCAATTTGGATCAGTCCACAAATTGTGTCTTCTAGGAATGCAGGGTTCTCCCCAGGCCCTTATGGCATATGGCCGATACGCCTTCAGATCGCTGATACGCTTAAATTTCTTCACCGATACGGCTTAATTTCCAGCTGAAGAAAGGGTCAAACAAACCATTAAAATTGGTTGCAGAACACGACAGGCTCTTTATCAATAGTGTTGTATACCACGTATTACATAACATCTCTATTGATAAGACCCTTACACTCTTACTAATTGGTGATTATTGAATTTTTTCTCGCGTTTCCCACTGGTACCTTGCTATCTGTCACCAAGGATGGTGGGTACCAATATGTAAACAATGAATTCAAAATAGCGACCCTGTTTCTGAAAATTGTCTCGGCTGAGATTTGCCTAGTTAAAAGTAATTGTGGTTATTTCATGTGACAACTATCAAACTAAAGCTATATTTGATTAAATTATAATTTTTTGAAGGAAAGATTAATTGGGTCAGTTTATTACAAACATTGATCGCTGAAAACATACCCTTTTCGCGATCTCTTTTCCTAGGGAGAATTTGCCAAAATAATAAAGACAGATTTGTATAGAAACCATCCTAGTTATACTTGGCTCTTGTTGTTAAATCTGTTTAATAATTATACAAATGCATCTTCTGCATTAAGTCCATTTATTTTTGGTTTGTTCAACTCATTTTTCGATTAATTTGTTTTAAAAGTTTAATGAAAATTTTTTTTATACTTTTAGTAATCATCTAATGATATCTCATCCTCTCATGTTTTTTGCCAAAAAAGAAATAATACCCCCATAAAAATCAAAGTGCTGAAAGCACTTCATGAAAAGAATGCCTAAGACCAATTAGGGATTTCTTTTTATAAAAAGTAATGCTTTAATAATTATTTAGAATCAGGAAAGATAATTCACTCTATAATATTTGGAAAACAAAATCCTCTTTTGAAAATCAAAGTGCTGAAATCACTTAAAGAAGAGAAGAGTAAAGACACTTGTTTTATAGATTGAGAATTAAGGTTAAGATTGGACACCGCTGATATATATTATACATTTCTAAAACTTATTGATATCAAAGAGCTGAAAGTACTGTTAAAAGAATAGCTATGGTGTCAGACAGTCAAAGGCTTCTGAATGGGCAAATAATGAGCATTTCAAATTTTACACAGAGAATCTAATGGAGCTCTTCAAGATGCAAAATTTGAAAATGAAACCAGATATTTCACACAGGAACCTTATAAATACATTTTGATATTATTACTGATAATAATTTCTATTTTTTTCTGATGAAGGGCATTTTTTTCAATCCAACAGTCCATGCTTTTTTTAAAGAGTCCTCAAGGTAATGATTTTTGGACAGACTTGATAAAATGGCCAAGCATGGGAAGCTTATTCTATCTAAAAGACAAACAGTTGACACTTTTTTTTTACTCATTCCTTGACTTTTGGGTATATTCTTTCACATCCTTTTTTTATCAGACAATTTAGTGCCCTTTCTAACAAATAGAATTGAGAGATAAAATAAGCTGAGTAATGTCACAATTGGCTGGTATCAAAATAAGCCTCAGAGTAGTTAAATCAACTTATAATAATTAAAAAATTGAAGAATAATATTCAAGAATAACTCTCAATAAAAAAACAAGAATTCAATAATCAAGCTAAAAAGCACTTTTAATGACCTTTATCATGTATAGTGATACCAAGATGCTAACGGACAACACACCGCGTATTTGCCACTACGCCTTCAAAAATTTCTGGGGAGAACCCTGGAATGTGTAAAATCTGGTTTCCTTAGACTCAAAACAAAATTGGTGTTGTTTACATTTCTCTGTGTTTCAAGTTATCAAATGGGTTTGAATTCCCCTTCTAAAAGCCCATTTTCAGTTACATGATCTTGAGAGATGACCTTGACCTTGTTACCAATATAAAAGGTCTTACCACAAGGAATACAAACCTTATATATGAAATCCCAAGAAAATTCAATTTCTAAAGCCAATGCACATGCTTTGTTTACCCATTCCCACATATTAACACTTTTTGAAATCCCGAAGAAATAAAGGCTTTGACAAAAATTGTGGAAAATGAAGACATTAATTTTCTAGTTACAAGCAATTTTGTTTCTATCCAAAATGTTTCCTTCCCTGAAAGACACAAAAAGTAACAAGAACACCGCCCACGGATGCAAACACCGGTGCTGGATAATGCAAAAAATCTAAGTCAAAAAAGGGGCATAACTCTTACAAAATGCTTTCAGAGTTATCCTTTTTGATAGTCTAGATAGCTCTTGTGATGGTCAGTACACATGCCAAGTTTCATGAGGACATCTTCAATATCAACAGAGATATAACAAAAGTTTGTCTCGCTAACGCAAAAGCACACGATGCCAAGGTGATGACAATTCCTTGGGTTTTCTCCGAAAACAGCCGAGCTATAAAATCCATCAACTAAAAGTTGTCTTCTGCAACATCTTTGAATTTGGACAAATCTAAAATTTTGTTGTCTTGAAATTGTTAACCTTACCATGACTTCTAATCAATTTATTTTTTACCTTACTGTATGTGTTATACAACAAAGTATTTCACTTGGAATTTTAATTCTAAAATTTGAATAAGAGGACCATGATTGTCCTAAATCGTTCACCTATTATAAGACCCAAACATATCGATAGCAAATTGAAAAAAAAAAGGTCATGCCTAAACACAGCCATAAAAGAACCTAATGAACACAAACAATTAACCACTCCCCTCCCCTTTTTTACCCCCCCCAAAGAAATTGCTTTGGAAAACATTGTGGAAAATGAAGAAACTGGTTGTAGTTTAGGCTGTGTTTTCAGCTATTATAAATCAATTTCAACACCACAAAGTTTCTGAATAAATAATTTATCAGCAATTTATTTAAGAAAAGGAAGAAATTTAAATAATTACAAAAGTGCATTTCCTTTTCTACCAATGTTTCTGTTATAACAAGTTTATCTCATATATAAGGTCTTAAAAATGTTCAATACAGTAAGACTTATGGACACATTGCATGTTGCATTTGTCAGCTGCATAACTGTCACACTTTTACTCTACTATGTAACGACCACAGCGAGCTAAGCACACCAATATATTCACTTTGTTGGAGTTAGCCTACCCTACTGAGTACCGCTAATTATATAGCAATGCAATACCTTTTCTTCGAATCTAGCAGGACACCGCGATATATTTTGTTGTTATATTCAAGAACGACAACAAGCACGTCATTCACGACCTCTTCTACAACGATCTGTAATTTCATTCCTTTCAAAATTTGGCCATTTTTTCTCTTTTTCTCCGCCATGTTTTGTTGAAAATAACTCATGCGCATGCGCAAAACACGAAAATACATTACTTTTTATTTTCAGGTCATATCTTGAATGAATTTTTATTAAATTTGTACAACCTCAATTGTATATAAACAAATAATCGTAGTTTTAAGTCACGATGTGGCGATTTGTCTATATTTGCTCATTTGATTTTGACAGATCGTTTTCATATTTTTTAAGGGGAGGTAACAAGTCTATCTTACGTTTTTTAGTACCCGGGTGTTGTCGTTCATGCCCAATGGGAAACGGCCCTATGCCTACCCTATGCCAAGACAAGACAGTCCAGTATAGAAAGGCATAGGTCAGCTGATGATTGGCTGCCCTTTTCCTGTAACGCTGCCAAACTTGAAAAAGATCTCACGGGCGGACTGTTGTCAGTTGCATGAAAAAAATCTAAACTTGAAACATGACAATATTCGGTCTTGCGGGAATTATAGTATTTATGGTTTTTCCATCCGTTCCAAGCCGATAAGATTTGAGACTGATCGAAACCCAAGAAATTACAGACGACCTTTTTTGTTTATGAACTTTAAAGATCTCTTTTTGGGGATAGAAAAAAATGTTGAAAATGAAGAAATTGCTTGTCGCTCTAGGGGCCCAATCACAGTCCTATTCCACAAAGTTTGGGCCCATACCGAAGTATTTTTTTTATTGTTTATTCGTGCGTGAAAAAGCGTCATTGTGTGGGAAAAAGTTAACCCATTAACAGACGTCAAATTGTTCAGGCCAAAATTTAGAGAAAAAAAAAAAAAAAAAAAAAAAAAAACCACGAAGATGACATACATAAAAGTGACAAAACAAATAAAAAATAATCTGTGATCGATGACCCGTGACTGCGGGTTCAAGACTCAGTTTTTCTGTTCACTGGATTGTACAACCGACTGTCGATGGGAATTTTCTTCAACCCTTTCCTGTACAAACCTGGGATTTTACGTTCACTGTGATTCTATAGTTTAAGAAACGTGGTAGAACTTGAAAGAAGAAATTGCCTGTCCTCTTACCACAGTAATTAATTTAAATAAAACGAGAAAGGGTTAAGTTTTGTGACTGGACCAGTATCAACACAGGACGTTCGGAAAACGGACAATTCATAGCCATCCCCAGTCTACTCATCTTTATAACTGGTAATTCCAGATATGAAAAAAAAAAATCACTCGGATGCGTTGTTAGGCGTTAAAAAAAATCGTGCGCGCACGAGGATGCGTTGTTAGGCGTTGAAAAAATGAGTGCGCAGCACGAGTTTCAGTTTAATGACTAACAACGCATCCGAGTGAAATATTTTTTCATATTTGGAATAACCAGTTGATTATCCACTATTTATTCAACCGACTTTCAGCTTTAACACTGCAAGTCAGATGTACACGTACGGCTCACTTGGCAGTCACAGCATATTGGCTTTCGTGCGTGCGTATTTCCGTTTATTTATCGTCGCTACCGTAGTACATGCCCATATGAGTGACGCCCCCAGGAGACGGTTAGTTGTTACGGGGCATAGTGCAAGGATACAGGACGAAACTGCTGAGAGCTCCGCCTGGTTCTTTAACGTGCTCGGTGGATAGCACCGTCACACGGGGACTCGGTTTAACGTCTCATCCAAAAGTCAATTAGTTTGTTAGTTGATATGGTCAGCCCAGGGCTCGAACCCGTGATCTTGAGGTTTGAAGTCAAGTGCTCTACCAACTGAGCTAATCGGGTTGACCGTCACTTACAGGTACCTATTTATATACCTGGGTATAGATGTGCAATGTGGAATAAGTTTGTTTTTTTGTTTTTGTTTTTTTTTTTGCTCCGAAAATCTCCATGGCCCTGGTGGAATCCAAACCCAGAACCCTTCTTTCCCGAGGCCCATATCCTACCACCTAGACCATTGGCATCAAAAGTGAAATTTAAAATATTTTTTAAAAATCTTCTCCTGACTCAGAAGGCGCAGAGCCTTGATAATTTGCTTGAAACATCAGCATATTGATCCCAGTAAATTTCTAAAATCATTACCCTTGGGTCCCAAAGGGCGGAGAGCCAGTGTTTTTTTTTTTTTTTTAAATAAAGAAGTATTTTTGAATGCCATCTCCTCCCAGACAAATGGACCAATTTAAACCGAATTTGGCAGAAATATCCCTTAGGTGGTCCTCTTTCACAATAGCTAAAATAATAGAAATCCAGTGGAAGAACTCTGATTGCCATGACAATTAAAGATTAATCTTTAAAATCTTCTCCTCCTGACTGATCTGGCCTTCAGCCTTGATATTTAGGATGAATCATCAGTTCATTGGCTTCTTTCGTATTTCTAAAATAAAAGTCTTAAAGCAATAAAATTTGTCATCAAGACATATGGATTCCCAGGTATAGAGCCTTTATATGAATAAAGTATGGTCAGGTCCACTTGTATCACAATCCTAACGAAAAAGAGTCTTTAACCCAGGTGAGCGCACTAGAGCCAACGGCCCTCTTGTTTACTTAACCCAGTTCAACTCAATTCCTCCTTTTTACGCCCTACAAGAAAAAAGCTTTGGAAAACATTGTGGAAACTGCAGAAATTGCTTGTAACAAACAATTTGTTCATTGACCACAATATTTTCTACTCTAAAAGACAAAAAAAAAAAAAAAAAAAAATGAAATTTCACTAATTTAAAATTATGGTCTGCAACTTCTTTCAATTTGGACCAGTCTAAATTTTTGATGTGTGGGAATGGATTAATGACAATCAAAAGCGTTAGTGGAAAGTAAACAGTGACTCTCGATAGCGGTCTAAAATATTAACCCATAACCAGACGACAATATTGTAGACTGGTAAGAATCTGCGGACGACAATTCTAAAACAATGGAATTTTATAGAAAAAAATATGGACATTGAAGAAAATGCTTTTGTACAAGCAATCTCTTCATTGTTCACATTTTTTTTCTTTTTCTTTTTTTCTTCTTTTTTTTTTAATTTGATTTAGGAGTTGGGTCATAAGCGTTTTATTTAAGGGGCTCCAAAAAGCGAGGTTGTCGGGTAATGGATTAAGTTAATTCTACGGACGATCGAGGTCGTGAAAAATTAGATCAATGACAGATTGAAAGTCGGTTAGAGTACAGTATATTATCACACATGGTCCCGTGGACTGTGGTTTCTTCTTGAACTTGAAACTTTGCTCGACTGATATATACTCGATGATTCAGCAATCAGTTGGGAAAAACACGACAGATTACTGCACTTGCAAGGGTTTGTTGGTGAATTGTGGATTCAAGGATTTACCTTTTCCAAGCAGTCTTTCTGAACCTGAGATATCCTCGGTTGATGACCAAATCTGTAGTTTCAAAGTTTTAGCTGCGTCAACAATCGACCAATTGCGGCTAGCAATCAAATAATCAGTCGACCAATGAAATAACTAATTCTGGTTTCCGACATTGGCCTCACTTTATGTAAAGCAGTTTTTTGTTGTTTGGCGACTTAAACATCGTAAGTACAGCTTATTCAAGTTACGATATTTAGGTCGCCAAGCAACGATTCTACTTTTTGTTGCATGCTGCTGGCTATATATTTTGCAAAAATTACGCCATTAGGTATCGAATCGTAACTTCCTTTCGGAGTCAATGGACTGGGCCAACGGAATAAATGGGCGGGGCCATAGTGTAGTCGGTAGCGCGCCAGACTCCTAATCTTCAACCATAGGTGTCATGGGTTCGATCCCCGGCGGCGGCACATATTCTTTCGACATTTGTCTCTCACCAATGGGTGGATAATCGTAAACCTAAGTGGGATAGCAGCTGGAGGCTAGGAAAGGATGTAGTGGTAGTACTGGTGAGAGAAATGACAGAGAGATATGACTGAAATACTGTTAAAAGCGTCGTTAAACCCCATTCAATCAATCAATCAATCAATCCAACGGAGCAAATGGGCGGGGCCAGCGATTGTTTAATTGACGGATCGCTGGCTCCGGTCACTGTATCCAACAGGTAGTTTGACTAAACGCAGTTTTTTTTTTTTTCACAAAACAAAAGAGAAATTTGATCAGCAATTTTGGTCGACATGTTTAATTAACCCTTTCCTGTTTCTAATATTTTTAGACCTGTCCAATTTCAAAGGTTTTGCAGATGACAATTTACAGTCGATTTATTTTGAAAAATAACCATTCAGTAGGGTAGAAAATATTGTGGAAAAAGAAGAAATTGCTTGTTACAAGCAATTTCTTCTTTTTCCACAATGTTTTCTCAAGTATAAAATCACAAGGACGTAAAAAACTGTGATTGTACAGTAAAGGGTTAAATTTACTAGTATTTTTGCCTTATACCTTTGACGGTAAAGAGATAAAGAGAATATTTTTGTTTTCATTTACCTATTACTTGACGACAAAAAATTACACTGGGTCTAAATTGAAAAAAAAAGCTGCAGATTTAATTCAACGTGCGCTGAAATCCGAAAGTAAGTGTCAAATAAGTTAGGAAACAGTATGGGAAAAGGAGAAATAGCTTTTTACAAACAATATATCATTCCCCAATAAAGTTTTTGATGAATATGTTTCTTCAAGGCGAAGAAAGGCGGGAATTGTGTGGTAATTCTTTTATGTATGAACGAAAATCCCTCTAACCGGTACTGGATGAACCTGAGTTCACGACATTTAGGTCGCCAAATAGCAATCTGAATTTTTTTTATAATGATGCTGATCATAAAATTTGCAAAATAACGGCGTTTAACCCATTCCAAGCCGTTTCTAGACACTCCCCGAGAAAAGCAATTTGGAACACATTGTGTAAAATGAATAAATTGCTTGTAACAAGCAATTTTTTCATTTTCCTTATTGTTTTCTGACCAGAAAGTTGAAAAAGTCTAAAATTTAATAAGCTTTAAATTGTCGTCTGCAACTCCTTTCAAATTAAACTGGACCAGTCTAACATTTTGCCGGATGGTTCCAAGTCGGATTCCAATTAAAGACGAGTTGGCGTGGTAGCGATCCGCCCATGAAATTATATCGGTACAAATTTCCAGTCCCTCTGCCTCTCTGTCTCTCTCTGTCTCTCCGTCTCTCTTACTCCCTATCTCCATAGCTCTCTCCCTCTATCTTTCTCTCTTTCTCTGTCTCTCCCTTTCTCTCTCTTTCTCTCCTTATCTCTTACTCTCTCTGTCTTATTCTTACCATCACTTCCCCCCTCCCCCTCTCTTTCTCTGTCTCTGTCTCTCTGTCTCTCTGTCTGTCTGTCTGTCTGTCTGTCTGTCTGTCTGTCTCTCTCTCTCTCTCTCTCTCTCTCTCTCTCTCTCTCTCTCTCACTCACTCTCTCTCTCTCTTATCCAGCGACAACCTTGTTTTAAAATCGAATAAGCCCAAAATGAGAGACGACATTGTGTAAATCGAAAATAAACTGACAAGATTAAATCATACCAAGAAAAGGGGAATTTCTTGTCACAAGTACCGTCTCCTCTTCCAATGAGTTTTCAAGTCTCATGTTTCATAGTTAACCCACTCCCACACAATAGTACTTTTTCAAAAAACAGGGGGGGGGCTGTAGAAGACATGGTGGAAAATGAAGAAATCGTTTGTAATAAACGATATCTTTTGTAACAAACGATTTCTTCATTATACACAAAGTTTTCTGCCTTAAAAGGAAATGTGTTTAAAAATTTCACAAACTAAAAAACAAACTAAAATTGAACCCCTTTTAATTTGGATAAGTCTAAAATTTTGTCTTCTTGTATTTTGTTAAAACATTGACATTCAGTAAAGGATTAAACATTTATCAAATTGATGCGGTAATACCTGCCAGTAATACCCGAAAGGGGAGTTGGGCAGTTTATATAGATAGATATATGAATAGGCAAATATACCTAATAAATAACCCATTAGGAAAATTTGAACCCGAACCTGTAAATTAAAATATTCGTTACTATAGATACTCGAGTAATAGGGAAAAACTCTTTGATATGGATCAATAATCTCAGTCGAATGTTTGTAACAATTTATCATCTACTTTACATGATCGTTTCAAAAACAATGTCGTCGAGGACGGAACTAATTTATTCATTCCCCTATTTTCCCAATTTGTATTTGTGTATATACCGCACTAACCAACCAAACCTTTTACTAGAGGGGCGTTTGAAAGCCGGGTTTTATTTTCGGGAATGGGTTATACCATTCCCATTCAGTGACGCTTTTAGACGCCCCCAAGGTAAAAGCTTGTGAAAACAAGCAATTTCTTCATTTCCCAACATGTTTTCTATCCAAAAAGTTGAAAAAATCTAAATTTTCATAAATGTCGTCTGCAACTCCTTTGAATTTGGACCAGACTAAAATTTTGCTGTGTGGGAATAGGTTAAACGAAATTATTATGGAAAAGCCGGGTTGATAAGATATGGCAAAACATTGGTGGGCGACCAGAGCGTGGCAAGAAAAGATTGAATACACAGTCTGGTTACTTAACCCTTTCCTGGTTAATCCCTGGTTTTCACGTCCCCGTGATTTTATGATTGAGAAAACAGTGTGGA